>LUCM01009291.1:0-145993 GCA_008360955.1 Fasciolopsis buskii
TTACCATTGCTTGTCGTCCGTTCAGCTTCACGTTTACGTCCATTACATAACGCTCCCGATGTTTGGTGTCTCTAGCCATATATCGATATCCACCGTTGAGCCCCGTCCATGTTTTGCGCCAGCAATGAGCACATTTGGTGCACCTAAACACGAAATGGCTCGTAGTCCGCTGCTTCCAAACAGTCCTATGGAACTCCGTCTGTTCTTGAAAATTAGGTTTTCTACTTTTTGCCTCTTATTGGCACACTTGTAATTTCTTCATTGCTTTGCAGCATCTCATTTCACTTTCCATCATTGATATTTCACGCGCATCAATATTTATATGGTGGAGATGAGTATCAATATGTATGTGGTAAGGGAATGGAGATGGGTGAAAACCCGGACTGGATATCATATGAGGCATTATAAGACGCGAAAAATTGAAAGCACAGTCCGTTCAACAAGGAAAGCGGCGACACGGGATGGGAATTGTGCGGTCGTAATACTAATAAATGAGGCTCGTTTTGAGCAATTTTGAGTTCATATATTCCAGCTCGGTCCAAAGATGAAGGTGAGGTTGAAAAAGAAGGATAACCGGAATCAAATGAGGCAAATCCTGGTGGCCTCGTGTGGAGAACTGTTTACAAGAGCCTCGGTCTATTGCCAAGTTCCGCAGACCGGAATAGAGGTGGATGAAAAATGAAGGTCTCCGGCTGTTTTTGGATGTCAAGATGCAGTGTGAACGTAAGTTTAAATCAGATGCCAATAAAAATGTTGCCCTTCATGAGTCCGTTTTGTATGGTTTTGGCAGATAAATTTTTTGCGGAAGATCAGGAGGAAGCCAGTACAAAATGGTGCGCGTGAACGTAGGAGATAGTGCTGTTTACCATAGCAGTGCTAGTGGGTGGGGTTTACCGAGTGCTGACCACCCAACCTCAAAAACGCTGTTTGAGGGTGAACGCAGGAGGTGTAATCCGCCAACCTAGCTGCACCCGCACACCGCTGCAGCTGAGCTGCCCGCCCGATGTGCGTCGGCCAAAGCGGTGGATATGATCACGTCCCGCACTATTGTGGAAACGCCGGTGAGCTCGTGGTGTGGAGGAAGAAATTCAAAAATGACATGGGCAGGATTAGGGATACATCATCTTTCCGGGATCGGATAATCGTCAGAGCATGGGTGTTTCCACCCAAACAGAACTATAAGGCCTGGATGAGAGAAAAACGACGGACGGCAGTGTGGCCTAGTTGCCAGCTGCGGATTAAGAAACGATCAATCTTACGAGCAGCTCAGAGCAGGAAATTGTTGGAACGCATAATGCAATTCAAAATATTTCAGTGGTGGCTGAGGAATCCAGGCTTTCTTTTTTATATACATATATATTTAGATAGGTGGGCTGGCTAGTCTAATGTGCGGATCGTCTGCGCTATGGGTAAACAGAATGGACCGGTATTTGGTAGGATCGTCTACGCTATGAGTAAGGAGAATGAACTAGTATATGGCAGGGCGGACATCGAACAACTGCTGCTGACATAAGTAATAATCGAGCTACAAGACAAATGCAATAGGGAGTGACTAAATTCCGTTTGGAAACCATGAATTATATTTCACTCTAAGAGGTCTTGCCTTTCAAAACAAATGTGGTCGGGGCCAGTGGGTATGGTTGATATAAACAGTCACTATGGGGAGAGAAGATACCACATAGGACTCTATATTCGCGGCAATAGCTTGAAGTCTGAATTGGCCAAAATGGATAGATATCCATGAGATATGATAAAGAAGGAATCCAAGACGTTTGCTTTATTTCGTCTGGAGGGTATCGTTTGGGTTCTTCAGAAACAAGGGGATTTCCACGGGCCAGAATGATTTGCATGAAGAGAACAGTTAATGAAAGTGAAGTTGAGAATGATATTTAATATTTTTGCTTTTAGAAGAGGGTTGCATATGGAGCGATAAGGTCAATGTATGTTGAGTCATACCATTGAGCGATAGGTGCCATTTTTCAGGCAGAGGAACGTTAAGAATCATCCGACGTGGAACTGCACTTTACTTAGCATCATGCGCTTGTGTCGTAGCTCTGTTTTAATTAGAACAGTTTAGGTTGATTCCTTTATGTCATGAGCATGAAGGCTTACTTTTCTTTCATATACATCATGAGTAGGGAGATCTCCTTTCCTTTCCGCAAAGAACGAAAAGGTAACATAAATGTGTTTTTCAGAAGCCCAATCCAGTCTCATACACTCGATCCTCAAGTGAGCATGGGTGGTATAGCTTAATAAGAACGATACAGTGACTACTCTATGTGCTTCGTTTTTAAACGCAACAGATAATGATGACAAAATGTGTAGCTGATGGGAGAGTTTATTCTATAATGACGAATATCTAACAATAAAGAAGTTGGCTCTAACGGAAATCTTTGGAACAGGGACAGTCATAATAGAATCCGCATTTCGGAGAGAGTGCGGGAGTGGGTTTCTAGCAAGAGGTGCAGAGACGCATCTGCCCCCTGCGGTGATATTGTTAAAGAGTACCAGGTTTACTTTTATACATCGTAGCCTCAAGGGATCTAATTTCAGCAAATCACAGCGTTCCATGTAATTTAGGCTTGTAGAGCAGCCAATCAACGGCTTGGTAAATGCACGCTGGACGTTTTCAATCGCCACTCTGTCGCATTGCCGCACGTTAGAGCAGACTAGAGAGCAATACTCCAGAATGGGTCTGACGTGGGTCCTAAAAGATGTAGGTTGCTTCCGTTCAACTTCAGAGTTCGGTGTAACAGCCCCACTAATTTATTTGCTTTCGCCACTTGTGCGAAAGCATGCTCCGAAAAGTTTAAGGTTTAGGGATAATTCAGGTCTATGTCCCGAACGTGGCAGTTAACGGGGATGGTTTGGGTTCCAGCTTGAATTCTTTTGGGGGGTTAACGCATTTGTAACCCATGCTGCTGCTTTTTTCAGCGAAAAATTTTATCACCCAGTCGTTTGCTCAGGAGTTGCGCGACGTATGGTGGATTCTAAAGCTTCAGGGTGAAAGATAAACCCAATTTTGATATCGCCTGCGAGTAGAAACTGGGTGCCGCTTCGACCAACATCGGAGACATCAATAACGTACAACAGGAAGAGCAGGGGGCCCAGAGCGCTGCCGCGGATCACACCGCTGGACATTAATGCAGATTCACATATCAGGCAATTTACTTGCACTATCTGCTTCCTGAATGACAGATAGCATTAAACCACGACAAAATTGGATCAAGAATACCTTAGGAGGATATTTTACTTAGCGACCTAGGGTGGGATACTCCGTCGAAAGCTCTCGTCTTGTCTAAAATGATTATTATAGCTGGCTTCCCAGTGCTCACGGCCTTGGTGATAGCGTTCAGGCAGTCAGTCATGCAAGTAGAGCAGGATTGCCTGCGAAAAAAGCCATGCTGTCCACGGTTAATCAGTTTATGTTCCAGAAGGTAGGCTACAGTGCTATTGGTATTCAAGAGCTCCATGATCCTGGGAACTAAGGGGTGTTGTTTATTGGGCGGTAGTTTGCAGGGTCATAGTGTGTACCCATTTTGTGAGCCGTTATAATCACAGAGGTTTTCCACTGTGATGGGAAGTTGCGGCATCGAATGTACAAGTTGAACATGTTTGGTAACCAAATTGGGATATCGCTCCCACCTAGTACGAAGGCAGCCTAAGGCAGCAAATCGGGCCCGGAGCGGTAGCCAATTTTGATTTTTATCAACAGCTGGCCCACGTCCTTTGGAAAAAATACAACTGTTGAGTATGGCTCTGTAGCCAAGTGAGATTGGCATGAGGTGGAGGGATGGTTTTCCTTTACCAGAGCAGATCCTAATAATTCACCAAAAGATTATGCAATCTCCTGTGGGTTGCTTACATATCTGTTGTTTTGAATGATATACGGGACTTGAGTAGCTGAGGACCCTGAAGTAGTCCTGCATTTAAGCAGTTTAGCCAGTGCTGCGTTTGAGTTTGCCTGGTTCAATGTTTGCAGCTCTTGCTCTTTGCTTCTGTGGTCCAGTGCTGTTTCTAGGGTTTTAGTTAATCGGCTTATTTGCAGAAACAACGTAAAATCTCTGACCTTGGAAAAGGCCCGCTGGAGTTTAGCGAGCTTACAATAAGTCACAATAAATTCCGTCACAATAAGTTCCTTTGGGCGACATGCGTAGAGTGTGGGACGGAGTATTGGCATCAAGGCAGTTGTGTAGGCTGGAGTAGAACTGATCAGGGGCCGGTTGTACTTCTGTTGATAGAAAAAATGCGTGCCAATTTTAATTACGAACTAGAGTATGTAGGCGATTCCAGCCAGCTCTGAAATACGACCTTTGGTTAGGTAAGGGGTATCTATTCAGAAGAGGCAATTTAAATGAACAGCTAACGAGCAAACGATCACACCCAGGAAGATTGGATTCAGTGGACGTTTGAAAGTCTGTTAAGCCTATCGCAAATATCAAATCAAGAACATTGTGGCCTCTTGTTGGGTTAGCTACGTGTTGGGTCCAGCCGCCATGAAGGATGCATTCAAAGGAAGGAGCGCAGGCAATTTGGGGCGGAAAGCGTGGACCAGCATATGTCAGGTGCATTGAAATCTCCAGCGAGAAGCTTGGGACCGGGTAGGTCAGAAGCAGTAGTTCTTTGTTGTTATCATCGAAAGGTCGTTTTGGCAAGAACCACGGGGGGAGGAAGATGCAGCCAACAAGAAGGGCTTCATTGCCCATCTCAGCTCTAACTCAGAGGCAATCTCGGATTGTGTTTAGCATGTTATCCTGACACAAAGTAGCTGGTATAGATTCTTTGACGTAGACAAGGCAGCCACCTCCACGCTGGGCTTCACGGCTCTTACTGAAGAACTTATAGCCGGGAATTATTATGGCGTTGTTGGGAGTGTGGTTATTTAGCCACGTCTCGGTTATAAGTATGAAATCAAAGTTTGACGAGAGTGTGAGAAGGCGGATATATGTAATTATCTTCAACTTAGAACGCGCATTCAACAATAGTATGGGAAATTTTCCTGAAGAGCGCTTTCCGCTGATTGATGTTGTGGTGAATGAAGCTCAGCTTCTTGTTTGTTGACCGTCTTGAGGAGAGTCAACTTACTTAGTTTCAACCAATTTCGTTTCATTTGGGGCCTCCGTTATTTGGAGGGGTGTTGCACCATTTGAATGGGGACTCGTCGGCCCAGGGCAACATGACTGGAAGCGGACGGTAGATGACCTGTCAGCGAGCGTGGCATGACAGCTCGTGGGTTGTTCACTCGTGGACTGGGGGTGATGTAATCCGTACACGTTGCATTCAGTCACACGGGACCTTTCCGACGTGGTCATGTTTGCCATCGCACATTCAGTTATATAGCGAGAGTACGGTGTGCCATTAGCATGGGAGGTAGGGCAGGAGGGGGGTGGTTTAGGTAGAAAAAAGGTTTGGCAGAAAAGGCACAGAGGTGTGAAATGGGGAACCTGTTAGGGTATTTGGGAGATAGGGGTAATCAGGGGAAGCCGGTAAATTTGGTCTCTAGTTCACGGGTTTGAAATACAGTTTGTTTCGTTTTATGTTGAGTGGTGTCCATTGAGTTTGCTGTGTGGCTAGATGCAGCGGGATGGAGTGGTACCTGACGATATCCCTAGAAGATGGCGGGGAGAGACCAGTCTGGCCTAATAGTTGTCCATGTATGGGAAGCTGGGTAGCTGTTTTGGGGTGTGAAAGGTGGAAACCAGAGGACTTGAAGGATGTAGTCTGCCCTTGATATCTTGGTACGTATGAAGTTCCAGGGGTTGCTTGTTTATTTACTAAGGTGGTGCTGAAATTTGGGTCAGCTTTTCTTCGTTTTGTGATACGAGGTGCGCCTTGTGGACTCTTGGGCGTAGATGGCACCGATAGAGTCCCTTTTCGGTAACAAATGTAGGTGTATTGGGTGAGTTGGTTTCTAGGGGGGAGAGAAACAATAGGGCCAGCTTTAGGGCTGGCGGTTAGAGTAGGCAGACTGGATGCTCTAACAATACCGACCGCCTCATTTGCAGAGTAACGCTGGGATTTTGAAGATAGGGTTTTGGATGACTGCAGTGGGGACTCGTGCCCTGGATTAGATGGTTCAAGGTGCAATTTTTACGCGTAGGTCGGATGGGAGGTGAAGAGAGTGACTTATCTGAGACAACTTCAAACTTAAGAGGGAGATTTGGGGTTTGTAATCGTAAACATGGGTTCGCTGATGTAGGGGGATAGCGAGGGACTTAATGCTTTGCACGCTGGTGGAGGTGGGTTGCTCCTTTTTGGAGACCAAGTACCTCACGTTGGAGCGATGTTTTGTCCTCCGCGATTCTAACGGATTTGTACAGAGTGCTTAAAGCGATATTATTTTTCTTCCTGATGAATTCGCGTGCTACATTTTCGTCCTGGCATTGCATCAAGAGCGAGCAGGATTCTTGTTGGATCTTTTTTAGGCTCAGACGTTGACTAAGTTGGTGATCCATTTTGCACGTCTTCAATAAATTTTCTTTTATCCTTTTCCAGTGGTTGGCGGTCTGGAACATTGAAGGTCACAGCATTGTATCTGTTCCGGATGCGTATAAGTGATTCAGAAGACATTGAATCAGTGAATCGTCTAGCCCCAGCTACGTCGTGTAAGAAAGGGCTTGACGAAGGCTCGGTGAGTTGGGAGATTGGAACCAGCTTGGTGATCGCTGCCTCAGCTGAAGGCAGCTAATCAGCAGCGTTGATCAGTCGTTTCTTCAAGTCCTCAGAACTCCTATTTATTTCATGAAATACGTCAACTAGCTTTACCGAGCATTTTCCTGAATGCGATTTGGGCACGGATCGTTACCCGCCGGTTTTCCTGGTAGTAATTTTACAGGGTTTGTCTGGGGCATGGTGTTAAAAACTAACTTAAATAAGAAAAACGGACTGCGTAGAAGAGACAGAAGTGGTGCGCAAGCAACATGCAGAAAACGTTGTAGAAATTTTCTGAACAAAACACAAGATTTTCTACCAAACGACATGCAGGTAAACTGGTTAAAGCTAGGAAAACTAATTCAGGAAAATTTCAAACCGCAAGGCAATTGAGAAAGTTCAGGTATACAAGTGAAAAGCAAAAAATAGAAAGCGAATTTTACAAGACCAAAAAGAGTTTCATGGGGCTGTTTGCGAGCAGCGGACTACGAGCCATTTCGTGTTTAGGTGCACCAAATGTGCTCATTGCTGGCGCAAAATATGGACGGGGCTCAACGGTGGATATCGATATATGGCTAGAGACACCAAACATCGGGAGCGTTATGTAATGGACGTAAACGTGAAGCTGAACGGACGACAAGCAATGGTAATGCGGTATTTGGATGGAAGTGGTGAAAAGCAGGCGGAACGTCAGGCAAATTGGATGAGACACGTAGTTGGCGAAAAATGGCCAATAAATGCTCAGGGCAGAAAGAAATTGTCACAAATCATCCGGAGGAAATTTGTGAAGCTTCGGATATGGAACTCCGAAGAATAGTGAATATATTTATATACGGATGGCGGTTAGCTGTACCGAGAGGTGCGACAGATAAGAGAAATTATGTGTAAGAAAACTCCTTAAATAGACTAGCTCAGAATATACTCTATGCTTTCAACTTTGCTGTCGCGGCATTTTGATTTTATTCAGCAGTACGGGTGGGGAATATGAGGTGCACAGCCGTTCCGGAGACAGCAGCAATCGCGGTTTTGCTCGATCGCAAAGATGCGAGTTGATGTATCCAGTTCAATAATTCGCGTAGCTACCGTTGACCGGACCAGAACTCGAGCGCCAGTTCTAGCTAACAGGTTCCTAGCAGAAATGGTAGTATAGCAGATTTGGAATCGCCAGTGCGAGGACGGAGGCGTTAGCAGCGCGTCTGCTGCTGATGTGAGATCTGAAACGCAAGGGAGAAGTAGTCTGGATTGGGTGCCAGCTTGGGGTAATGGTGATTATTTGATCGTGACAAAAGACCTGCGAAATAGTGCATCTACTCCGTAAAATGTGGTAACTAGAGTGAGCTATGGTAGCAGTTTTAGGCGTGCTTGAATGTTAGGGGCTGCTAAGAAGGGCTTACCAGCCCTGCCAAGCGGGTACAGAGGATAGGATGACATGAGATGCGAGGAGTACACAGGCTGGTGTTTAAATTCACAAGATGTGATGAGAGCATGGATCCGCCAAGAGGTACGTTGACTTGGTCGTCAGCCCACATTAGGAGAAGCTCGAGAGGTAATTGCTCAACCCACTAGTAACGTGGGTACATCACTACAAGGAAGGTGAAAAGGTGCATTATTGGGGACGTGTGATAAAGTGAGGATATTAAAGGTGAAGCCGAATCCCTGGTTGTGATCTTAGCAAAGATTCGGTTACGAACTAAAATTCTATCCCATGTTCGTAAGCTTCGTCTAGTCCCATGTTAGCTCGTGTCTGGTTAATTAAGAGCGGAGTATCTAACAATTTCTCCAGCAGGGCTTTAAACCATTCTCATTCTTGGCAAGATCGCCGAGAACTAAGGAGTTTTTTCCGGTGTTTAGAGTAAACAACTGTGACGAATTTTGTTCTGGTCAATAAGCAGGGTTATATTTAGTGCCTAGTGGTATCCACTAGGAAGTGGACCTGAGAAGTGAGAGCGTCACGTATGACGTTCATAGCAAAATAAACGTCATTATGGCAAAGGCCCAAGAGAAATGCAAGGTTTAATTTAACCCAACGAAGCCACAATGGTTCACATTCAAGCAGCTCACATCTGATCCTGTGGTTTAGGCTAGATGTAGGACCTAGAAGATTTCTACTGAATGCACGCTGCACATTCTCGATTGCAATTTGATCAACCTTACGCAAATGTGTGAAGTTAGTCGGGCAGCATTGAATATGGAGAATAGCATGGGACTTAAAGCTGCTAATTCTGCAGTCTTGAGTGCGGTTCTTTTGGCTACAGCAGTCCGATGGCGGGCTTGCTCGTGGACGTTGAAAGAGCAGGAGCATTGTAACCCTCAACTGTGTGCGATGCAAAAATTGAAATGCCGTTTATAGAGAGGGCGCCCGAAGGAACAAGACATTTATAAGTTATCAGAGAATATTTGCCAGCAGAGAACTTCATGAGCCACTTGGGACACCTGTTATCAAGAGTCGTTGTCTTTATTGTTAAGTGCAAGAGTGGAGCTAAATGAAGCAGCCTGAAAAGAGTAGACTATTTTAATATCCTCGGCAGACAGGAATATTATGCCATGACAAATAACTCTAAATATATCATTAATATATAGCAGGAATAGGAGAGGACCCGGGAAGGACGCTCTCACAAATGACAGCACGGGCAATAGCAGAGGACTGGAAAAAATCAACCGTTAATGTTGACAACCTGAAAGCGATCGGGAAGGTAGTATGATGGCCAAGACAAGAGGGAATTCCTTATTCCATAAGTCCTGATTTTGGTCAGAAATCGTGAGTGGGAAACGCGATCAGACGCTTTTGACGTGTCTAGCAAGATTATGAGCATCGAGCGGTAGGAATCAGCACTCTGGGTAACCAAGTCTAAGAAGTTAAACTGACATTTGGGACAGGATCGGCCCCTCAGGAAGCCGTGTTGGGAGGGGATGATAAAGTTGTGAGTTGTAAGGAAATTAACCAGTTGTTCTTTAACTATCTTTTCCATAAGCCTGGATAGAACTGGAGTGTGGTTAATGAGGCGAAAGTTTTCAGGTTCTTGCATGGAACCCCTTTTGTGATATGGAACAATAATGGATATTTTCAATTGTGACGGAAAAGTGGCGCCAGACATGAAGAGCGAGAACAGATTTCGAAGAAGTAGTTGAAGATCTGGACTAGCGGTGCAAAATAGGGCTGATGGGATGTCATCAGGGCCAGGCCTGTGGGATGGCTAGGCAAATTTCACCATTTTGATGATGCCAGCAACGTCGAACGAGATGGAGGATAATCTAACCGAAGTTAACAGGGGGTGGATTTCAGAGTGCAACTGATTTTCGTTAACAAGCGTAGAAGAGAAATATGTACTGAATGCTTCTGCGTTATCTACAGGGGACTCGATGCATAAGCTATTAAATATGATGAATTTCGGAATATTTTGACTAGTTGGGCTGCGAGCGAGCTTTGAAAATGTGGAAAGTCTGCCGAACTGCGTTAGGCTACCAAAGAGCTGGCATGCTTACCTAAAAGGGTTTCTTATTTATTGCCTCCTTGGAGTATCAATTATTAGCTTTGTGTCCTCCTACCACTAACTGAGTCGTCCCGTAATCTATTTGATCAACACCTATCAGCATGTGAGAAATTCGCTCCCAGAATCCCTTCTGATCCCACGCATTCTCTGCACAGCGATCTTCCAAAGTTTCGATCTCATATTTCAACGCCATCCGCTTTTCCTCCCATACTATCGAAAGTCAATTTCTATAGGAACTCCACTGTCCCATATTTAGCTCAGGTTTTCACAAACCCTGACCGGGTCTCAGCGAAATTCCTGAGCAACCTGTCATAATGTGTTACAGTTGTTTCTGATTGAGTTAACTTATATTATTGTGAGGCAGTACGTTCATTTTTATTTACCTATTTCTCCTCTCGCGTTTTTGACTGAAATGCGACAGTATTTATTGTACGCAAATGTCTATGCAATGCAATATATTACAATGAGCCTGATTTACAGGCCGATCCGTGTGCCCCCACCCTTTCCACAAGTATGTGGTGACGTCTACAACTCATCATCGCCTCGTTTACTACGACCCCTCCCCTCGAAAATTAGTCCGCGCATTATCCTTGCTTCTCCGCTCTCTTGGTAGGTCAAAATGTCCTATCACATACAAATGAACCCAAAATTGCTGCAAATAATCTAAAGGTAAACTGTCTCATCTAGAAACCCATGAGAAGCTTGAAATTACACCCTCAAAGAGCAATGCAATACTACCCAGGAGTATAAGGTTAGCATTATCAACCCGGCGACTTGATCACTCAGAACCCTCCCTATTTCATCCCGTGTTTAATCCCGTCACCCTGCCGCCTCAATTGCCTTGCTCTAACCACGTCGATTTCCCTCTGCCTGCTCCCATTTTTGCGGCCATAGAAATGTTATCGCTGAGAGAGTCTGCTCACCCGACCTGAGTGCGCTACGCCGTGGCGTGGCCTGCTAGCTCATACCACGAAGATAAAGAATAAAGAATCCGGGAACGCACGTGGGCAGTGGGAAATAAAGAGTGCCTCGAGGTTAGTGACCGAACAGTTCTGCTCCCGAAAGACCACTCTTCTCGACTCGAGCTAGGAGTATGTTTGCAAACAACTTCACTTGAATCACAGCTTCCATAATCCATGGGTAGGCCGACCGGGGAGGGGTTACAGGCCATAAGCTCATTGCGAAGCCCCGGACGAGATGAAAATTGCAGCGGGTAAGGACAAACAAAAGGGAGAGGATCTGGCACCGGAACCAGCAGAAATGGAAGAGAATACCAGCTAAGGCCCAGCTGACCGGAGAGGGCCGGAGGTCGTCAAACCTTTGGAGAATGTACGCGTGGCTGGCGGTAAAGCATAAGTACTGTCTCAGGGGGACCAGAGGCAAAAGAGGGCATGGCAGAAGGAGAACGGGAAGCAAAAACGGAGCCGATGAAAAGGGATGCAGGCGCGCGAGTATAGAAACCCAAGAAGAGGTAAAGGTCATCGACCCGGCCGCAAGATGCAAGGAGATAGGTGCGAGACCGAAGGAAGTAGAACAAGCCTCGCACCAGATGAACCGGGAGCTCAATAGTGTACAAAAATCCAGCGACATTGCGTTGGGTGGAAATCGAATTGTCATTATCCACGGGACCCCGAATATCGTTATGAAGGAAATACCGACACACGTGGCTATCTAATGGGTACTTCATTTGGGAAGATGGCAGGGAGTCGGTGCTTCAGGATGCCGAGACCGATGGCCAACGGTGGTGAAATTCGCCAATCCACGGCATAGGGAATGGTGCTTGGCATCGGCCGATAGAATAAAGGCGATCACCAGCGGGGTGATTATTATGGTACCGGATGGTATTCCCATTAGCAGGATCAAGGTTAAGGATGCAAAGAAGGCCCGCCAGTATTCGATAGAGCGCGGCTGTAAGTCCTCAAACTGAGAATCCAAAAGTTGAGTGAAGGAGGGCAACTGAATGCCACTCCGTGCAGCAGGATTGGAGGTGAACGTAGTGGGCGGGAGCACCTTGGGCCACGAAGTCTGGACCAAACACCCGTGACTGCCACACCGGAAGAGCCAAAATAAAGAGGCTGGGAGTGCGGGGGGAGGTGTAGATCTCGACTATCATGCGAAAAATGGGCAAGAGCCTCGGGGGTGAGTCCCGGGTATGCGGAAACCCCGTCCGTTCAGTGGCTGAAAGGGCGGAAGGCGGGCTTTCTGAAATTGGCCTGCACAACTGCTGCAAGTGTGGGTAATAAGTGGCCAGAGCTGGAATTCAGGACTCTGGATGAAGATATGGTGGCCGTCACTGAGACCTTGTTGCGGCCGGGGTAGGGTGACAATAGTTCAATGGCGCGGGATTATTCATTGGTCAGAATCAACAGAGCGCATGGGAGAACAAGAAGCGGACCTTGATACTAGTAGCTGAAAATTACCCGAAACATACAAGCTGTGGAAGTCATCATCGCAACCGGTGGCTCGAGGATCTCAGTTGTAGGTGTGTACCGGGGCCCGGGGACGACGAAACTGGGGGACGGAGAATTGTTTCTCTTCCTCAGTGTAGCTGCAGGATCTGCGGGCAAGCTCCTCATACTGGGAGATTTCAAAGCCCCTGGGATTAACTGGATTTGCGAGAGAGCTGCGGAAGGTACCCCTGAGCATCAATTCCTTCACTTTGTGAATGACAGTGGGATGGTTTAGCACATTACCCAAACGACCAGATGCAGATTCGGGCAAGTATCTTCAACACCTGACTTGGTGATAGCGGGAACAATGAATGATATAGGAAGCCTTGAGTTAAAAGATCCAATAGGTAGGAGTGACCACGCCGTGATTCACATGCGACTGAGCCTGCGGGGACTGGTAACCCCTGATAAATATGGCAAGAAATTCTCAGGAATGGATGAAAGTAGACTGCTAGACTTGGGTCTCCTAACTCAGTGAGACGTAGACAAAGGTAGCAACTTTGCGGATGGCCTGTGAGAGGTAGTTAGAGACGTCCTGTTAGAAATAACGGACTTGGATGCACCTCTTCTCAGAATCAAGCGAAAGGGCTACAACTATGTTGGAGGACTGAGATCACGAGAGCCATAAGGTGGAAATAGGGCTTTCGTGTGGTATAAAGACACATAGGGCTACCGAGATCGCCCTAGGTATATATCGGAGCGAAAGAGAATGCCCCGAGCCCAACGACAGCGCCGAATCGCATACGAGGAGCTGATCGCTGGGCCACTGAAAGAACCCCAAAATATATTACACCTACGTGCAATCCAAGGCTGCTTTGCGAAACGCCGAAGGTAGCGTTAAAAACCACCGGGTGGTCAATATAGCCGACAGTCAGGAGAAAGCCGATTGTCTGTTGAAATTTTTCCGGGCAGGGAATAGGAGGGACTAAGGGACACAGGGACTAACACTAGACACCGCCACTTTTTTGGTGGAGATGCTGGAGGAAGCGGTCATGGAGGAGGAAGTGTGACAAAATGGTCGCGCCGCTGGCAGAGGTCATGGTGAAACCTTACACCCAGCTCTTCCAAGCGTCGCTGGAAGAAGGGCGGCTCCTCGCGGACTGCTTGACGTCGACCGTCATACCGGTGCATAAAGGAGGGGACAGAAAAAGTTGGAGTAGGTATAGACCGGTGAGCTTGGCATCCATCATGCTGAAAACAATTGAAAGAGTCCCTCGCGACAGGACAGTCAATCACCTGGGGGCCAACCGGTTAGTGATGATAGAACAGCACGGATTTTGGCACAAACGTTCCTGTTCGACCATACTGATGGCATTCTGAGTGGAGTAACAAGTAGAGTTGACAGGGGCAAAGGGCAGAATTCTACTACCTGAAATTTCCGAAGACCCCAAGCTTCTTGACCAGAAAGTGAGGGCTTTTGGAGTTAATGCTAAGGTGAGTAACTGGACGGCACAATGTCTAAAGGACCGACCTTTCAGGGTGCGAGTCGAGGGTTGTCTATCGGACAGAGTGGGGTGCCCCAGGGGTTTGTCTTATGGCTACTGTTCTTTCTTATGTACGTCAACGACATAGCTAATGGATTGGAAAAGCCGTGCTTGATGCTTTCTGACGACGTCAAGCAACTTTGGACCAGCAAACAGCGAGGCTATCCAGAGGGGTCTGGATATAAATTACCAGTGGTCGGTCAGTTGAGATCTTCCGTTGAACTCGGGCAAACGCCAGCGGCTCACGGAAGGAGAAACAAACTCCCCTCGCCACTTGGGCCCACCTGGGCATGAGGTTGCAACGGGACAGACTCAGAAGGCGAGACCTCGGAATAGTCGTCAGTGCGGGCTTCAAACCTAATCTGCAATGTCAGAAGGCAGCCAAGAACGCATGGTGTTTCTTACACCGGCTTGAGAGGACCGTTGGATCTAGGAGGTCTAATGTTCTTCTGCCACTGTTCAAGGCATTTGTCTGACCGCACTTGGAATACTATGACCAGGCATGGAGACCATATTTGTTGAAAGGCAGTAAAATACTGGAACATGTTCAACGTGTTTTACACAGTGGTTTGAATATTTCAGGCACGCAGGATACGTACAGAGGCTGAAGGCGATTGGCTAGTACCCCTTGGAAAGACTTCAGGAAAAAGGTGACAAAATACAGACCTTCAGGATAATCAAGGGTCTGGCCGAGAAACAAGGTAACCGTGGAGCCCTATTCCAGATAAGGGTGAACGAGACACTAAGGGGTAACAGGAAAACGATTGTGCGAGAACACAACCACCGGCTTGAGA
The DNA here is from genome assembly GCA_008360955.1 of Fasciolopsis buskii. Classification (NCBI taxonomy): domain Eukaryota; kingdom Metazoa; phylum Platyhelminthes; class Trematoda; order Plagiorchiida; family Fasciolidae; genus Fasciolopsis; species Fasciolopsis buskii. The sequence continues at coordinate 14,871 of LUCM01009291.1, forward strand.
AATAAATCGTTTGCCACATGAGTGGTGAATGGCTAGAATAAGTTCCAGAGGAAGTGGTCGAGATGGGATCGGTGCGAGAATTCAAAGGAAGACTGGACAATGTATAGCTAGCTGTGTTTGGAGAGGACAGTGCGAGAATTTTGAGGTTGGGGAGTTGGAAAGCATCTCAATAATTGCTTCCTCACTTGTGGGAACTGAAGCTAGTTTTCCAACCTCCTCTTGTCGAAGCTGTTTCAGATCCAAGGAACTCTCGGTGCAAGAACTTGGACGATCAGGCGTACCGCCGTATGGTTCCGTATTCTAACTGGAACATGATCAAACCAAACTCGAACGCATTGCCAGGTCAGTAGGGGAAACCGAACCGCCGGAACACAGAAACAAGAATGAAAGTCGCGGTGTTGGATGCCATTTCCGACACACTGTCGAAAGAACTCTGAAAGCCCATTCGGCCGTTTGGGTTATTTCAGTCTCGAACCCAGTGAACTGAACTGAAAACGAGCACTGCACTAATTTGAACTTTCCACGTGTTATCGTGGCACACCTGTAACAGCAGTAGCAGGTTATATGTGACCAAAAAGTTGTTAGCTGCGTTATTGGATTTTTCTGGCTTAATCGCTATTGCCGGCTGATGCGCCTACTGATTTTCGGATCACGCGAGTTTTCCTTTTTGTTGTTCACTGCAGATAGTGACTTACGTGAATCCTTTCGAAGAGCACTGGTGCGGGGTAGCTGTCCTACGGTCGGTGTATTTTATTAATTTCTTTCAAAACGATGGTCTGCTGTTTAGTGCATTTGCCCAGTTAATCTACTTATTCACTGGGCTTCGGGTCAAGATTTCTTGTTTTCCTACCTTGGTGATCGAAATATCTCCAACCCCCTGGAGACATTAGCAGTAACGATGGCTTATTTAAAAAACGAATCAGTTCGTCTCTAAAAAATTCTAATGTCATCCTCGTGATAACGCTTTTTTATTTTGATGTTTTATCGAACGGATTTCTGGTCTGCACCGGAAATGAGAGGTGACTTTTATGTCTGCAATAAAACCTTAAACATTCTAGCTAGGTGTGAGTGCGAAAATGAACCCATAAATCTTTGGTCGACTTAGGCAGCCGAAGAGAAATGGCGGGATAACAGTGATACCGTGAAAAGCATGGAACACTGTCTGTGGAACCCAAATGCATAGATCGCATTGCGATTACAGAATCATGGCCTCCAGCGCGCAGCAAAAATCAGCTCAACTAACTCTGAGGAGCTCCGTGTACACAGGGCAGGCCGAGAAAATGGGGAAGTGCGTTGGAGTTTGGGTGGCACGCTAACGGTAATAGACGAACATTTAGTAAGAAGAAGACTCAGTATGCGACACCTAACATTCCAAGCCATCTTGGTCCATCCAAAGTTTGAGACAAAACGAGTGTAGGTGGTTTGACGTCTGTAGAAGTCCAGTGGTAATTGTCGACAGAGATGAGGGACTTCCATAGTGCCTGAAGTTACTCACCATGAAATCAGAAAGATGCCGGATACTAAGCGACTTTAGTACTCTAGAGATAGACTGACAAATGATCTGGTCATCGTTGGAGAAGTTTGATCAGCTGTTGATTGACCGTGTGGATGAATTAGCACTAGTAAAGCACATCTGCCAATCCCAAAATGGTGGGAAGGCTAAATGCCAATATTGTTGGACCTAGTTATCAACAGGTGTGCCTATAGAGTGGATGATGCAAGAAAACCATAAGATTCCAACTCCTCGGCGCCAATAGAGTACTAAGCCAACTAGAAAGACGCTTCTATTGGCGGCAGCGAATATGGACCGCGATGCCGGAAATACTGTCGAATAAATGTAGCAAAACACCTCTATACAAAATACGCTGAAGAGGGGTGCTGCTATGGTGGATGAGTAGCACAACGTGATCCACATCCAGCAAGCACTAAGCCTGGAAGAGATTTCAGGAAACGGGGAAGCACAAATGACTGTTATAATACAAGGAAATAAATAGAATAACAATGAAGCGACGAGAGTTGGGGAAACTAAGGTACGAGTCGGGGACGCCCAAGAAGCTGTGAGAAATCCCGTAGTGTTTTTAACTACGTCCAACCCAAATCGGCTATGCAAATAGCAGTGTATTGGCATCCCAGTTAAAGATGACACACAGGAGGAGGCAGACAGGACTGACGAGGAGGGCTGCCACCAGTCATAGGGAGCCTAGATCTGCTCCGATGGAACAGTTAGATGTCTCGTCCTACGGTGTTCTGTTGGCGCTAGAAGCCATGGACAGGGGAAGGCCCCAGGACCGGACGGTATATACCCGACCATTTTGAAGCCACTCGCCCAGAGGTTAGCTAGACAGCTAGCTAGGTTGGACAATAAACCACTGAGCGAGGCGAAGTTACTAAAGGAATGGGAAACTGCGGAGTTATTCCCAGATTAACTAGGTGTGAAGGGTGATGTGGGGAATTTCGGGCCATTAACATGCTACCAATGGTACTGGAAACCTTAGAAACGATAGTTCAAGCCATATTAGTTAAACATCCAGAAGATAGCAGTTTAACAGCAGCATAACTGCATGGCTTTAGGAAACGATGACCCTACCTTAGTAACTCGCTAAGCTTCTTTGATGAAGCATCCAGGATACTGGATGAAAGGGAGAAGATGGAGGTCTGCTACTTGGATTATCGAATGATGTTTGATAGTGTCATTCATAGGTTGCTGCTGCACAAATTAGAATGTAGGAGTGTAGCTACTGAGTTGCGATCGCTTTTTCTACGTCAGCCTATAGGAAGAGGGATTGGGGCCCAAAAAGACCGCCAGTGAAGTGCCCCAAGGCTTCTTGCTGGGGTCAGTCCTGTTCTTGATCTAGACTAATGATCGTCCGGCCGTAATCAAATCTTCCGACTTCATTTTTTTCTAACAATGCCGAGGTTTTTGGGAGCACTGACTCAATGCAGATCCAGGAAGACTTAGCAGCAATACACCAGTGGGAGGTTGCGTGGAACTTATCACTGAATGTGGCTAATTGATCACAATTAAATGAGATAGGCACAAACGGGTAGCGCTTCCTAGACCCAGCCAGAGTGGCACCCATTTTCTATGAGGCGAAGGTCAGAGACTTAGGGGCCATTGCGATAGCCGACTTCAAGCTCTCAGGACAGTGCCAGCAGGCGATGAGCAAATCAAGCAGTCTTTTGCCAGCTGGGAAGGGCATTGACGTCCGGGCATCTTAGAGTTTTGTCACCCCTGTAAAAAGCCATTATGCACCAACATATAAGATATGCAGTCCAAACCTGAGCTTCCCAACCAGTTGGGGATGCCGAAACCATGGAGAAGGTACAAAGGAGATCTAACAAAATGGTAACTGATCTGAAGAGTTCAAATACCAAGGTAGGTTGTCACCCCTGGGAATATTTTCTCTGGAGCGTAGATGGGGAAGCGGTTACCTAGTTGAAACGATGGACGCACTAAATCTGTTGTCAACCGCGAATACATCATTCTTTTCCCGCAAAGAAACTGCACTGCAAAGTCACAAATCAAAACTAACCAGACCGAGGGCCAGTAAGTCCATCTGGGCCAAATTATTTTCTTGTAGGTGATTAACCACTGGAATAAGGTCCCTGAAGAAGTGTCGGAAGCCAACACTGTCACAACCTTCAAGAAGCTGAAAATCATGTAACCGCGTGTGCGACACGAACGCCTTTGATCATTGTAACAGCAACTAGTTGTGATCCCCACGGAAAGCCTCTTTATCCACTCCCTGTAATTCTCGGCCCTTTGAAACTTTTCCACTTCTCAAGAGATGGTGACGGGCGTCTGGACTTTTCCATAGTCACTGAACCTCCTGGTTACTGAGCGGTACCCAGACGGCGATCCTGGTATATATTATACCTTTTAGGGCTACAAAAGGTCAAAGGCAGGAACGAACTTGTCCCAATAAATCGAAGCAGTGCGAGTTTTGGAACAACAAGGACATGGACCACCAGTCATATACCCTGATGTGATGTGATCTGATCTGAAATTTCAAATTTATTAGGCAGAACATCTATTTTTCATGCGTAATTTCATCTGCTTCCTTGATAAATTTAACAATTTGCTTAAGGCTGCTTGAACAGTTTTTGGATGACAAATCTTTTGACATACCACAAGCCAGTGGGGGACTAAATGGTTCTCAAATCATCCCATATAGCTTCATTTGGGCTTACCCGGGTCTGTCCTTTGCCATCGATGGGGACTAAAAGTGTACTTCCTTGGGCTTGTGTTTGACTGAAAGAAACCTCACTGCAGGGAAAGTTGTGAGATTATCTTGAGCATGGTGTGCTCCGTGGAATAAAACACGAGGCGGCGAATTTCGTGTCTTCCAGTTTTGCGAAGAGACAACTGCAAGGGATTAAGAGTTTCTTTTAAATGCATATGCAGGCAAATGAAGATAGTGCGGTTTAGGAACTCATTACCTATGCGCATCTATCATGCAAAATGCCTTCAGGCTTTAAGTGCAAACAATTAAGCCGCCTAAGCAGTAAAAGTTAAAGGACAAAATCTCATGCAGCAAACTAATCCCGAAGTATTTCTAATGGGACTCGTGAATGGTAAGATGGGGGTATCATGTTGTCATTGGTTGAATACAATACCGTTTTCGTTCTTAGATTGGGTACAAGTTGCCTCAGGATTCCTAATTCAAGGTAGAGAATGCTAAAGCTCCGTTTGCATTTTTAGGCAATGATTGGCTAATATTCCCTCCTTCCTGCCATTGATATTCGGTCGGAAAATGTCCGTGGTACGCACACTCTAACAAGAAAGAAGAGGCTGTTTTGTGGTTTACAGTGAGCACATTCTGTTTCATGGCATTCTGGAGCCAGATCATCTACATTTGGGACAGGAACGGTTGCCATGTGAGCTCTAAGCAGATTATGGAAACGACTTGGATCGTATTTATCCCCTCTTGGGACTACCGCAATGGAATTTTGAAATGTGTATTCTTCTAAACAGTTGTAGCAACTAAGACCATACCACAAAACTTTGGATAAAACCAGTAGCAACGATATTTTCGATAATACATACGATTGTTTACCAAATTCTCCATCTTACTCGCTTTAGTCTGATATTTTTGTGTTTTTTTTAAGTACTTTGAATTCCTTAAACATTTTCTGTGCATTTATTACATACTGTGTTCTAGGAGTATTATTTTTGGGGCGGTTTTGACGATGTGCTATTTAGGATACATAATCTTTGGTTTCCTTCTAGAACCACATAGGAAGATTGCGAGGATATCCTGGTTCTTGCCATGGTAGGCTCAATGGATCTCCCTGTGCTGTGGCAGTTAGAGAAAGCGGGTTCCTCTTCTGTTGGAGTTGCAGCACAACGGGTTGAGATGTTCATCATGCAGTCAATGTTTTGCAACAGCAATTCTATTCTTATAACAGTTAAAGCCTGGGGCGACCGTGCAAAAAAATCTTCCAAGCCCAAACAAAAGGATTACCGGGAGATTTCAAGGAAAATATTCTAAGCTGTAAGAAAAAGAGATCGGGTACACTATGAAAGGATACCAGGGAATACAAGCAGCGTAAGACTGTAGTTAACGCAATAAGGAATTTGGAGAAGAGTTATGATGAAAGCTAAGGATTTAGATCCTTCCGTCAAACTAAGCCCATATTAAGCAATCCGGTTAATTATTGCAATCTGCCTGGAGAACTAAATTCTTTCTGTCGTCCTGCCCCTGCTTAAAATAGCAACCGACAGGGCTTCTATGGTCTCTTAAGGCAACTTATTCCAGTTACTCGCCATTCAGACTACGAGTGACTGGGATCGGATAGCGCTTCACGTTTGCTTCTTTTTCAGTTTTAGTAGGTGTCATCGCAGTTTGCAACTGACATCTAATGGGAAGATTTTATAAGTCTTACCGACTAAGCTGGTGATTCCTTCCAGGATTTTGGAAGGGCTCTTTGAAACTCCTTTTTCTGCTTCTGATATAAAACGAGGTGACTCTTAACTGACCAAGAGGCTGCGAGCGAGGTGGCTGGTAAAGTTCCGGGAACCATCTACCGAGGCACCTACGAACCTTTGACACGATCCTTATGATCGCGAATGAAACATAGCTGCCAGACATGTCCACACTAATCTGCCTTTACTACGGAGAATATTTTAACCAGAGTGCAGCTCTAACAGTTGCCTAGAACTTATGGATCTACAAGGATGAAGTACCTTATGGAAGCAACATCTTGTTCCGAGCATGAATTTCATCGTCATCCAAACCATCATGTTGAGATCTTAGACTATGAATTTCTTCGGTGTAGGCATAAACCCATCTTAGGATCCCGGTATTCTTGTGTTATAAGCGGCGCCTTCATCTGAGAGTTGTAGTTATTCCCCTAAGCTCAGCAGTACACCCTAATTATTGAATTCTTGGATTAGTTCCTGATTTGCTAAGCTCCATATCTTTACATCGTCTATGAACTTATAGCACGGATTTACCTGATTTCTACATAGGTCTTTAGTTAAAATCATGAAAGACAGTAGCCTGTAAACTGATCACTGTCTTACTCTTATCGCCCCTAATAATCCTTAAATTTTATAACAGGTTACCAATAGTAATGTGATAGTTGACAGAGTCAAAGATAGGCCGAAAGTCCACCGTTAATTCAAAAATTCTTCCATTGTCTGCTTCTTTTGTTGCATATTTAAAACAACCTCACTGACGCTTCACTGAGGCGAGTTGCGATGCCAGTTATTATCCAATCTGTGATATATTTGCAGATAGTACTCAGTTATTTCCCATGGAGACAAAATGGGACCAATTTGAAACAGCCACGGTTTGGAATTTGTTTGGTTCTTGGGTGCGACCGACTTTAATTTCTTCGGCCAACTAATTGTATTTTCCTAATTTTTGTTGTTTTAAGGCTGGCCAGAAATACGGACCCCAGAACAGCAAACAGTTTCCAAGTGAAACAAAATTTAGTTTCTGATCCAACAATAGGAGAACGTTTTCGGTATTATATTCATAACCGATTGAATTCATAGTAAAAGTGATACATTTTTTATTACACTGATATCAGCACATTTATGCATTTTTACCAAGCTTGAATTTTTACTTTGAAAGGTGGTCTTGTTTGATGTTTAACCTCTTCTTCTGATTTTCGCATGTGATTAAGATTTATGCTAACATTAGCAATGCGATGTATGCTTACGTATGCAGGTTTGCGACGAACGTGTAGAACCTTTTAGACATAAAAAATGTTGAGAAGGGAGAGAGTTCATTTTAAGTAAATCAATGGAATTAATTGTGTGCAGCAATGCGGAGGAATCTTCTAGCGAACACCAGATCCAAAGTTGATGGTGTCTTCTCGACACAAAGGATGAGGAAGACCGAAGCTAATGGTCGGATGCCTGAATTGCATTCCGCCCATGGTTTGAACGTTCATGGCAGTTTGCTATGGCTCGGCTAATAACCATATCTAACTCATTCTAATCTCGCATGTTTTTATGTCGCTGCAAATTTTGGATTACATTTCCCTCCTGTCTCAGGTGTAGTTCCTCAGCGGATGTGGAATGCGTCTCCCAAGCCATATGCGTGCCGACCATTTTAAGTAAAATAGAAGAGTATTGTGGCATCAAAATGCTAGCGATGTGCTAACACAGGAGAAACAGTGCCACAGCAGGTGTTGAGTGGTAGACTTAAGTCTGAGAAAGAAGATCTAGTGGATCTACAAGAGCAGAAATACGCGAATAATCTATCCCGTAAAGCAAATGTATTTAGTCACAGAATGAAAACCAAGCAACCGCGAAGTACATCGGGAAGAACCTTAAAGAAATATTTGGTTTTCTGCAAAGAATCGACGGAACTGCTGACAAAAATATTTGTCAAATAAAACTTTTCTTTTTCCAGGACACAAGATGGATCCCGAAATGTCGCAGAAATAACTTTTCTGGATCAATCTTCTGCTCCATACTTTACATTGGAATATTTGGCCATTATTTCTAAAATGTTGGTGAACATAGTTAGGTCAGAGAATTAACTCTCGTGTGAATCCGCACCAAAACGTAGCGAGACCACGTTCGGCTGCTCTTAGCTTATGGAGGGTTTATTAAACCTTTATGGTTTAATATAGCTGTTTAAAAATATGCACGGTATGGTACGTAGGAACACCTAGGAAATTTTGCTTGATTATTTGAATGCCTGTTAGAAACGCGTACGCGATGGCCTGACGGGCTTCACATTGAATCTTTTCATTCTAATTTTCGGATCACCTTGAAAACCCTTCTGGGTGACTTTGGATTCTCTGGGTAGTTACTTTACTGCTGCTTTGCTAATTAGTTTGGCACGACTAAATCCATGAATGAATGGTATTCTTTATTTCATCTTAAGTGATTTTAGTCCTTCAGGAATGAAATACCCAATGCTTTTCCTGAGTGACTTTTTCTCTTGATCCAGCACACTTTCCATAGTGAAAAAAGTGGTATAGTGAACAAAATCAGTAGCTTAAGAGTATAGGGTCAATCCCATAAATATTAAACCTCTTCGACGCGATATGTGCCTACTTATGTGCTACAAACGTCAATTACCATCTTTACTTGACATGACTGCCATTAATGATGAACACTAAATATCTCTTATCTTTTGCTTCCTTTATTAATAAAAACAACAATGTACATCAATTTTCAGGAAGGGGGTCGTGGCCAACAGAGAGGTGCCAAGTGGGAAAGTTGACCGGCGGCTAGGGGATTTGAACTCGCGACTTCCCCGTCCAAACCCCACGACCTTATCCATTTGGCCATCGCCATACCGCTAGGGAGGTATGATCACGCTGTACTGGTTTTTAACCAAATATTGCAGCAGTCACCAAGCCCCTGCGCTATTCCGTGCATAATGACCTTCAAATCATTAGCTCTAGGTTGTTGCCTCCATGGAATGACATGAAATCAAATAAAGACAAATCAGCTTCGATAAAATTTAGCAAGCTTACCCAAACGGTGAACTATCTTCTTGTGCCCAAACAAGTCCAAAAGTGACAGATTTACCGCTTCTGCTTTCTGCTAAACACCTGTTGGAGAAACGTTTCCAACTATGCTAGAGGTTCAAGACTGGTTTTTGTACCGGAATTCCGGGAAGCATTAAGCACCCACGAGAAAGACGATCCTGAGATTAGTTCCAGGTAATTCGAATGAGCCAAAATGAAAAAAACAAGTGGTTGGCCTTTAGGTCAACAGACGGATTATCATCGCAATTTTTTCTCTAGTGCTCCTGATTACGCTGTTTATTCACGTAAGGATCCTCTTTATGATCAAGTGTTATCACGTTTGACACAGTCTGTAGACTGTCGAATTCCAGGCATCCCCCTGTAACAACTGACAGTACTAGAGTGTTAAACACATGACTACGGAAGTAGTAAAAGCTTTTGTTTACAATTGCTTTTAGTGGGATGATTTCTGATGTACCTCTTCGAAATTCGACGTAATCTTATAACTTCTTACTACAATGCATCCAAATTAATTGTTCATCCAAACTACGGGTTAGCATTTTAAATCCGCAGGCCAGAGCAATTTACCGCGGCTCCCCTCAGGAATATTTTTCTGGCAGCTTTTATTCTTTATCCTCATGAATTATCTTTCAGACTGCATTGAGCACTGCGGTTAACACTGATGGCATAAATATTTGACATGAAATCTGACACGTAGCCAAGCATTGGCTCTCTGGTTACAGCTCGCTTATAAACAGCGACGAGTGCACGAGCATGCCGCGTGGCAATGCTTCTGACCAATTTTTCTGGATTGGTGGCGGAATACAAATTTAATGAATGTAATAGCACAAAGTACTCAATCTCTGGCTCTTTAACAATCTTTCATTTTCCAGCTCCCACACAAGAGGCAAAACATTCATCTACCGTATACGTAGTTTATTAAGGCATAACCTCCCAAGCATTTAAAAATAAAACCTCTCATTTCTATATGGGACCCTCGGTCGTCCACGATTGGATCGGGGTAGTCAGAGAGTGTACCTTCGTTGCCCCTGAGATTAAAATCTGGTGGGATAATTATTGAGCTGATGTGGGTTTTGAAAATGGTTTAACTTCACCCGTTTTTTACTTAAATTCTTTAATCCCTTTAGACGCAATTTCTTTCGTCTGTCCAATTTATTACACCCGGCTCAGTGGATCAAATCCTCAAATATCCAAATGTAGAAACTCTGGGAGAAAAAGCAAAGGAACTGTTTAAGATCAGTGACCGACTATTTTCCAGATAATACTTCTATAGGAGTATCATATAAGTATGGGACAGTCCACCGCAGAAGATAGATAACGGTTCCTGCAGAGGAACTTTCAATTTAAAACGGGTAACCAGCCTGGCTTAAACCCAGTGCACTCTTGTCATTGGTGCCGTCTCTCTCAGCTGCTCAATCTTGCAGTCCTTCGTTAATGCAACCGTTTTTCCTTTAAGTTAGTAGCCATAAGAATGAGCAAAATAAAAGTGCAGCACGTGCATTTTCTCCTGAGTGTATTCTAACACCCCAGTCTTTCATAGGCCTGTTTCCTTGTCGTGTGCAGGTGCTTTTCCTGTGTTGTAACTTAACGCGAAACAAAAGAAATTTCTAGTGCCTTGATTTCCATGCCTCGCATATTTTTACTTCGTACCAGCATTTATGCATAGCGATTTTGGCAATCTCTAGACACCAGGTCCATTTTCCTACCGAAAAATGTCTGTATTCGTATCTGGATGTCGTTATTTTAAGCCTGGCAGTCTAATTTCAGCCCAAAGACAGCGATAAGATTGACGCAACCTCTGAATACTCGTTTATCGTTAAGTAAAGTCTTGAACTTGAGTACTACTTCAATAATGTGAAAAAATCACCTTAGTTGGTTTAAAAACCATTTTCTGTCCGTAATTTACTCTGGAGGTTTTTATGTCTTGTCACTGATATTCAGAAGCACGCAAAATAACTTTGTTCCTTCGAAGTTTATTTTAAATTTCTCGACACTAGAGCAAAACAAAACATCGTCTTCCTCAAAATGATTCCACATTCGTCTCTTTTATGACCATTGTTTTAAATTTATTTTTGAGTGTCTTTGGTCATTATTCCAAAAATCCCAGTTAGTTTCGACAAAGGCCTTTAGTGCATGAGAAGTAACTTAATTGAAATATTTTGTGGATGAGGTGGTTTTTATTCTTGATGATTTTGTAGAGATTCAGCAGTTCTCTTCATCAAAGCAAGATTTGGTCTTTGTGAATAAGAAGACAGTATTGATCGGCTTAAATTAAACGACAAGAGGGAAACGCATCACAACTAAAAGTGAAAGCTACCTGCACGCCTTTTTATGGCACAACGTCACAATGGTCGTCAGGCAAATGCTACACATTTAATGGTCACTTTTATCGCTCCTGAATTGGAACTAACGGTGAAAGAATAGCATAGAACGTTAGGGAGTCTGAAAATAAACGGGACAACTGGTGCCGGCAGTATCCAACCTTAAAGTCTCTTCCAGCATTTTCAGTAAAAATCTATGTAATTGATTTCGACATGTCTTCAGTCGTAGAAGGTCTTCAACCTACTGGAGGCTGATAAAAGTGCTATTTATTTATGGGGCCAGTCGGTGAACACTTTCAAAACTATTGGTATGTGACCCTTATTTGTGTGATCTGTGTTTAGAAGGCATACACTGATGCACAAAGATTCTTGTGAACTTTAGCTTGGAGAATCATGTTTCGCAAATCTTCTTGGCTTCTTTGTCAAAGTAACTACAACGTTAGATAAAAGGAGCCGGTTGAATTGCATTATGCATGTTTCAGCAAGGCTGTTTACGAGAGTAAACGCAATCTTCTGTTGAATAATCTGATGAGGTTTGGCATACTTAGACAATAGAAAAAGTGATTAAAATATTTCCTAAACTACAGGCTTCTCAGTGCTAAGATAGGTACTGCGAGATTTTCCAGGCTCACGACGTCGAATTAGGTCCAAAGAGGAGACAGCTCTGGAGGGTGATTTACTTGATAACCTTGCTATGGACACCATAATTTATCTCACCAAATGACGCAAGAATGTCAGGAAAGGGTAATAAAACGAGTTTAACTAAGCGTTCTTTATTCAAAGCAACGTACGAAAAGAAAATTAACGTTGGAAAATGTTGTGATTTGGAGTTGCTACTTTTAACCACCTACATAAAAAGGCCAGAGAGTTATTTAAAATCCGATCATCACTCTGGGGTGAAAGGACACAGAGGATAAATGATGTATAAAGGTGCACTAGTGTAATCCACGTGACATGTGTAGAGTCTTTGTTAATAGCTTAAATACACAAAGAATTGAATAAGTAATCTGATTAACATGGCCTCAATGAATGGTAAAGTTTTCGGATTACTATTTGGTAACAAAGTTTTAAAGAATGAAATGAGGTTAAGTGTGTGGCTGTTTGTTCAAAAATATTTCTTAATGGATGACTCCGAGGCATCATCATGATAAACGTTGATTGTGATTTGTGACATCGAGTTACCCAGCCACTTGGTGTGTTCCGATCTGTTCTGCCGATATAACTGTCAACGCGGCATTACTAAAATACGAACCAACTAGAATCACGCTGGTTCAGAATAATTTTTTTCAGTAGCTGACATGAATTTAAACTCAGGCTAGGAATGTGCGGTTTGTAGTGAGTATTTAATCTTCGTCAAGAATACACCCTCAATTAAAGGCCAGCCTGGCAAAAACAACCCCTTCTTGCTTTACGGACTGGGCTACACCGCGGTCTGTTTCGTCTTGGGAAATCGCTGAACTTTGCCGAGCAACTATTGCCCGCGAGCTTTGGACTGTTAAAGCTTCGTTACACTTGGATGGCTCTGAGGGGGCAAAATTACGGTAAGGTGATGAAGACTCCTTAGAAATCCTCCTTTGTATGCAGCTGACGTAAAATTGTAAGATGTAAAGGTCTCTCACTTTCTGTTGCTTTTTTGCCGATTATCTCATTTCATAGCCTGGACAGTGTCATGTTTAAAACAATAAAACAGTTGTTTGCCTCTTCCTGCTCATGAGGAACTGATGGATTAGAGTGAGGAATCAATGCACTTCAAAAAGCTAGAAAAATATTTACGGTCTTTAAGAATAAGAGTATCGTCTAGATATTGGTTGCATGAACTCAGTGTTTTTGTTGTGTATGATATAATGTTAATAACACAGCGTTGTTGGTAGATGTAATTTGCCAACGTTTCGACTACCGTGAGTAATCTTTCTCAGGGCAAGATTTGCAATTAAATATCCAGTGTTTTATTGTCAAACTATTTGCACAAAGTGATAAATATCTTTACAGTATAATATGTGCAGTCCCGAAGACGATATTCAGACGACGATAGATGAAAATGCAACGCGAAATAATCACACACCGTGGCATACAGCTTCTTTGCAACTACTACTAGAACTACAGAGTGTCACTATTTAACAAATTCACCAGTGAATAAACCTGGAAACACCCTTATTATCCACTTTAATGCTAATTGGTTACCATGAATTTCTTTGGAGAATTCTTTCAAAACGGGTTCTCAAACAACTATCTACTTGCCTCCTCAGTAGTTATTTGGATTTAAAGTTTTTCAATATCTATACTGGTTTGATAGTGACATTTAGCTCTCGTTATATTTATTTCTTCTGGCAATGAAAAACAGTAGTGGGGATGAGCCTAAAGGACAAAATTTCACGACAAGTATATTTTGAAAAACTCGTTGGCAATGCGTGTAAACACAAGGTGGTCTCTTTATTTACCAGGATCAAATTTCTAGTATTCATCGTTGTACTTTTTGTGACAAATTACTCAAGGAAACAAAAGGAATGGTTTATGGTTGGTCTTTCGAGAATTCATAGAACTTTAAAGACCAAGGCATTTTATGCAAAAATGAAAACAAATTGAAGTAGTCACATAGTTTATGATACAGTGTTTGCAGTTTAGGAATATACGGAAGTGTTATTATCTGATCTGTCTTCAAGGTTTTCTCCCATTTCTGGTTTGCACCCAAGGGATGAGGTTTGTCTTTGGTTAGAAACGTCAAAAGGTATGGGTGAGTCGAAGCAAGTGGCGCAAATGTTTCGCAGCTTATTCGTATAACTCTTGTTCAGTAAACTTCAGAGCAAACAAGTGAGGAAACTTCAAAAAGCTTACGGTCTAATCAAAACTACTCTTTACTTTTTCCTTATTGCTAACCAGTTTCTGTCTTTGATCCGGCGGAATAAATGAGTAAATATACGTATACATATGAATATAGTGTGTATATATACCATTTTGTATTCAAAAAGTCCTTGAGATGACCTGGGTGATCTCAAACAGGATATTTTAAGGTCCATTTAGGAACCAGTTCTGGACCTTTCTGTTTGTAGAGTGAGCTAATTTTGCATGCCATCGACACATGAACAAACACAAGTCAGTTAATATTGACAAAAATGGCTGGTGTTGTCAGTTTTTTGGGGAAATTTTTCGGGGGTTTTGATAGATTTTTATTCTATCTTGAAGTAATAGAACATTTTATCACTAAAATAGCTTCTTACGGATGAAAATGGAATTCATTAAAACGTGGTTGAATGTTTTAGGTATATTGGAATTTGCTAAGCCACATTTTTCTTTGGATAAATGGAAGTATGAACTTGTTCGAACGACTATGCAGGTGGAGTCGGTGTCATTTGCCACCGTCTGGACAACGTATACACAACATCTAAACCCATACAATCAAGAGTTGGTCTCAGAAATTTTAAGTCCATTGAGGCAGTGCTTGGTGGCCGCTGGCAGGGGTAATTGAGCCATGTGACGATTGTGCAAACTATAACATGAGTCCTGATGCTCTTGCGTGAGGCTATGACATGACTCCAACGAGAGCACGTGGTGTATACCTAAGTTTTCCAGGTATGCTGAAGCTTTTACCTACTGAGTTCGTTATAGATAAAATTCCCCGAACGTTGATTTAAACTTTCGGCAACTCTGCCGCCTAGATGAAGATGGGATAAAACTAATTGTCCACCAAACGCAAGCATGAGGTGGATGGTATACTAACTTCAAAAGTTTGCTTAGTATTTAACAGAAGTGAGACTAGGTGAAATATTTGGGTTTCTGACCAAGAGAAATCTGTTCTTCAAAAGTGGTAAAAAAGGAACTGAAGCTCTTTGAGATCATCCTACGGGAAAAAGCCAATCCCAGTTGTTTTACTTAGAGGAATTTAACTAGTGCCATAAAATCCCATACAGGACAATAGAAAAGGTGACTTTTCATTACATTCCTATTTAAAGATCACGCTTTTAGTAAGATTTTAAGCCGACTTTTCGTCAGAACAAACAGTAACTCGTTCAAAACCGCCATATTGTGCTGTATACATTGAGGTGTTCCTTGCTTCAAGATATTTGGAACGAGGAGCATATCCCGCTATCGTGGGGTGAGTCACTGATTGTGCCCATCTTCAAGATCAGACAGAATGATTGTAGCAATAATCGTAGGATTAATCTAATTCCGATAGTTACTAATATTTTAGCTTCGATAATGCTGCGCCGTTTGACACCGATTCGCGAGAGTAATATCCACGAACAACAGGCCGGATTTCGTCAAGGTCGAGGTTGCATCGACCAAATATTCACTCTTCGACAGGTACTCGAAACGCGCCACACGCACCGCCGCCCTACGATCGTAGTCTTCCTCGACTTGAAAGGTGCTTTCGACTCCGTGGATCGACCAGCACTACTCAGTGCTCTCCACCGGAAGGGTATGCCAACGAAGTTCGTAAACCTGTTGCGAGCATTGTACTCGCATACCTATGGTCGCGTGAGGGTATACGGTGAACTGTCAAGTTCACTCGAAACGACTAGTGGCGTTCGATAAGGGTGTCCCATCTCTCCATTCTTGTTCAACTTCTTGATAGACGAGATGATGGAAGGTGCTTTGGGAGGTCTCCGGGATGTTGGAGTCGAACTGGGAAGTGGAGGGAAGCTATGCGACCTTGATTACGCAGACGACGTCGTGTGTCTGTTCGAGTCTGCGGACCATGCACAACAGGCACTAGATAGACTGTCGAGATTGGTTGCTCGGTTTTGCATGTGCTTTGCACCTTCAAAGTGCAAAGTGCTGTTACAGGACTGGACGACTGCAGCGCCGAACTTGATACTGGATGGAGAGGAAATAACAATGGTGGACCATTTCACTTATCTTGGTGGCTGCGTGTCGAACGATGGTAGCTCGGGATTGGTAGTAAGTATGCGTATATCCAAGGCTCGTGCAGCTTACACTGGATTGAAGCACTTGCGGCGTCGGCCTGATATTTGACTGAATTTGAAAGGTCGTGTGTACTGTGCTGCAGTGCGTTCAGTTCTGTCGTACGGTTGCGAGACGTGGAGTATGCGTGTGGGCGATGTTCGTCCGTTGGAGGTTTTCGACCACCGATGTTTACGTAGTATGGCTAGGATTGGATGGGGTGACCGGGTGAGTAATATTGAGGTTAGGAATCTGGTATTGGGTGCCACTTCTGAGAACAGCTTGATTCAGCGTGTGAAAATTAGTAGACTATGCTGGTTGGGTCACATGTTGCGTATGACGAACACTCGTCTACCATACCGTGCCCTATTTTGTGTTCCTCCTAAGGAATGGAAGAAGCCATGTGGAGGCTAACCGATGACGTGGCAACGTGGGATGAGAAAATGTACAGCGAAGTTAGGTAAAGTGGGTGTCTCACGCCTTCGTGGTTGGGGTCCGAAAGACTTGTCGACTTGCTGGCTGGAGACACCGAAGGATATGTCAGTAAACCGTGAACAGTGGCGATCGTGCTGTCATTTTCTATCGAATCAGAATGATTGAAAACATGTGCGTTTGTACAGTTAGACTGTGTTCCGTGTGTTGGCTGCAGCAGCATCTTATCTTTTCCGGCCTGTGTAGGTCCACTTCCTGTTCCCGTTGGATATTCACTATTTTTATATGAACGTGTAACTGTGGGGAACGGCAGCGGTCAGTGAGGCTTGCCTTGCTGTTTAACGCTGAACGATGATGAGGTGTTCCTTAAATCCAGGTTCAAACTCCTAGCATATTGTTGATGTTTATTTAATCAGTGATTGTGCCTTCATTCAGGTGCGTTTTTAATGCTTCCTGAATAGGCCACACGGTGACCAGTTGTCTACCCAGATCGGTGAGTATCCTCCAAGCTAACTGAGCTGAGCGCAAATCGGATCGAAAAACGACACTGGATTAGCCCATTTGCTTGATGGGGATTATCAGGACACGGCAGTCAAGGTGTTATATCCTGCCCCATTTAGCAAAAGCAAGCTGCTGACGCCGCCGACTGCTAAACAGATATGCGTTCAAAAGTTGGCCCGCAACTTTTCTACGCTGAGAAATTTGGTACAGATTCTCCAGCCTCCATAGTTGCAAGTTGATCACTGCCGAGTGTGTCTATCGCTCGGTTCCTCGCAAGCTGTGAGTTAAAAGAACGACTTAATTGACAATAAGGAGATTGGCACAATTTAGCATCCTTAATCTAACCTATTTCTACCTAACTGCATTTCTTTTTTCCATGTAACCTGACAGCATATTTTTTTGTTAAATAGTTTTTCGGAAGGCTATAATGTCAGACGTGAATAAATGCGTGAGTCCTTCAGTCTATTGGTTGAAAAAGTACCACAGGATGTGCGCGGTGCCCAGTGTGATTCGTTCAAAAAAATTCTGTGCTACCAAAACGATACAGGCACACATACTCGCACTTTAGCATGGAGAGTGAGGTGACGATGGTTGTTACCATTATGCTATCCATACGCTAAAATACACTACAACGACGATAACCAAGAATTTGATACACCACATATGGTACTGTTTGGTTCAACTGACTGACTGCAACGAAAAGGTTAGAAGAATCTCGATAATTTAGGGATTATATTGCTTGCTAAATATGTCGATTTTCCAACGTGCACTTCTGATATAGCATATTTAGTGAACTTTCTCCATGCAATTATTTCATTGGTCTACTGATCAAACAAATAATGGTTTGCAACTCTGTTCTGCTGCAGCCGGACATATGCTGCGTCCTAAAATCCTGTCAGAGTTCAGAACTTCCCGTACTGTATTGCGTTGAATTTTTTTTATAGAGAATTGATAAAATTTGTAACAACAGTGTTGTTAAGATGGCCAGTTTAAAGAAGCTGAAATCGCTACACATGTTAATTTTTGATATAAATGTTCGCTTCTCAAATCTTTCTTAACTTTCTTCTGATTAGATCAACTGACGTTTTCGCCTCGGATTGTGCCCTTCTTTGATTGGCTGGTTACTTGTACTTAAGTCGCAAGGTTACTGTCTTCGTGGCCAAAGAACTGTATATGCACACCAGTGCTCTTTGTGCATATGACCTGTGTCTCCGCTGCTAGCCCGATGTCATGGCCGAGGCCAATGAACCTGTCATTCGTTACGGTATTCTCTACCCAGCCATTGTAAGACTTGACTTTGGATCTTGGGCCCTCGCTTAGTGCGACGACCATTAGTTGAATTTTTGTGGAACTACGAGCCGGGGGTTTGTTTGTGCCTCCAGTTTATATTCCGCGCCTAGTGTGTTGTGCTCTGAAGCGTGCTTTGTTTGGTCAGCCGTTCGAATGCCCGAGATTCTTTTGTTTCTATTGTGCTTTGCGACGTCTGGTGTTGACGTTTTGTGTTCGGTATCATTTATTTGTTACCCAAAGTTTATTGTTGATGTCCTGTAACTTTAATGCGTCCCCAAAGTTATGCGGACTCGACGGCAGAACAACTAACTATGAACGATTCCCAAGGTCAAGAACACAATGGTCTCTCCTAAGCGATCAGGACATGCCAATTTTTCCTCCCATTTAAAACTGGCTTTCCGGGATGGTCACTTTATTCAACATTTGATTGATGTTTAAGCCCCGGATAATCATCGAATAGAAGGGAAGACGCCAGGTATTCTATGCTACACCTTTTAAAACGTAATTATCTCAAAGCAAGACCACGGTTTTGACATTGTCACGCCAGTGATACAGTGTGTCATATTTATGTTCAACGCAATCATCCTTAAGGTCCTGTATCCATTCACAGCCGCGGCCATTAGACTAACTAATCGGTTTCCTCACCAAAAAAAACACTCGGGAAAATTAATTAACCTAATCTTAGGTTACGATGCGGTAAGCTGATTGATCAAATCCTCAGAAGGTACCTTTGCAAGATTTTTGATTTATTTCTTAATACAACTGACATTTCGGACTTATCGTACGAAACTGTTCAGAAATACTGTGACAGTGCTTAAGTGTGCTGCCAAGTTACTTCGATCCTCTTTTGCTTTTCCGTGGGTAACTTTTCATTGTCTATCTTGTAAAATTTTTGAATTCGTTCTACACTTGCTCGGCATCTTTATAACCTTTCACTGCATCTGAACACAATTTTAAGAGCCGGCCTTAGGTTGGCCAAAAATGAACTTTAAGACAATTCCAAACATCTAGTAGGAGGAATCTGATATGAAAAAAGTATAAATCAATATCGGTTGGATACAAATACAAAAGAAAAGTTGAAATCATAAAAAGTCCTTGTTGTTCACTGGTAAAGTTGCTACTGTATATGCTAAGCAATTGTATTATTTTTAGTTTGAACCATGCAGATAGTGTGATGAAATAATAAGATCCAGCCGATATAAAAGAGGTTTTCTTTTGGACGTCCATTTCATTAATATCAGTGTCAGAAAAAAATGACGAAATTAGATCAGTTTCTATTATTACTGGACGTTTTCGGGTAGATATTTTGCAAACCAATAATTAATAAAACGGTACTTTTCCAACCGTTTTTGGTTCTTAGCTCTCCTTTGCAATTATAGATAGGGGCACGGTTAGTCGGCTTAATAAATGCTCCTGTAGTCTATTACCTGATAAAGCTCAGATATATAAAAGTGCTTTTAAACGGTCGTTCATAGATCTTGTTTTAAGCACCTCCATACGTTCGCAGGATGTTTCATGTAAAGTCTTTAAGAAAGCGCCTTCTGGTTTCAACCATTTTAATTATTTGCATTTATAAGGAAAACAGCCAATGACACGGAAACAGTGTATATGTATATGTTTATATGGGTTTGTGTATTGCTTTTGTAAATTTTATCAAGTCAGGTTTTTCTTATACCAGTCTTGGGCAACTGACCTGAATTGGTCGAAGGGCTTGTGAACTGGACTGCACATCACCAGCTCCCAATCCTGGTATTACCCTGTTTTGTAAGTTAGTTCTATTCTGCAAAAGCTTGCGATGGGACTCCCTGAGAAAATACCCATACCGGGTTGTACAAGGACTACAGAAGAGCGATTGAAACGATGGGCAGTTGACAGCATGGGAAAAGATTCTGGGCAATCTAACATTACGTATGAACCATCCATAACCATCTCTTTTTCTTTTCTCTTCATCTCGCATTATTTTTGTTTGTGGAGCTTCCGGTAGCAGTAGACCTGTAAACAACTTTGTACAAATAGCAATACTAGTATAATTTTGTCACCATTTCCGAAAAACTTAACAAAAAAATGACCTTCGAGATTTATGTTAGCACTGGCAGCAATGCAAAAATATACGTAAGTATAACTATGGCGAAAATGTTATTTTTGCTTGGATTTCCGTTGATTATTTTGCTTCAGCCTCAAATGGTTCCCTGCTATTTTACCGGTGATCATTTGTCATCAATGCTGAAAATATCTGAAAGCCAGTGTGCTGCCTAGATGCCATGAGTGATAGAAAATAGCTTTTACTTACAGAAAACCTAATGGATCATCCACGTACAATCGCTGTTTACTGAATTTTACTAATGACGGCAAGCTGTTTCTAATAAAATAAACTAGCAAAAAGGACAAACCTCAGTGTCACGTACTCTTTGATGATTTTGAATTATTCATGGGATGTCAATAATCGCCCATAATCCATTCCATTTGCTTCGTCTGTCTCGGTCAAAGTGAAACGCGGTCAAAAGAATCACATCGCACTTAGTCTACTTACTTTCATCCCTGTTTCATGCCTCAGTTCCTGTTTTAGTGGATACAATTTGTTTTCGTTTATTTTCACTTCACTCATGGAATAACTGAGAAGAAAATAACAAATACTCTGATCTAAAATTAGTGAGGTTTAAAAACAGACATATATATATATGGCGTCCGCTTGCCTCAGAATTTTCTGGGCAAGTGTCTGAGACTCCGAGTTGGCCAATTGCTATGAGCGTCTCTTGATATCCTACCAAATGACCTTTCCAAATGGCCCCTCAGGTACTGGGTTGTATTGGTGGACGGGTTCTTACTTAGGTGCGAAGGCGAAAGTGGATGCCCGGCTCTGTCTACCGGGTAAACCGGTCTTCAGTAATCGGTCCATAGGGTATGGCTAATTGCTGAATCCAAACTAACGGTGGACATTGTACGAAGCTTGCGGCTGTGACCATCGTCAACAGTGACATAGGGGTTGTGGCATCTAGGATGCATAGCCCCATCCGAAAGATGTATGATTTGACCAACTAGTCACCGATCCCCAGCGGGTTACTTGACCTTCAGATTTTCCTGGTGCCTTGCTAGACGGTTTAGTCAAATGAGCGACATCCATTCCTCTAATTATACTCTCTAATTCGATTTGGGCAATTTAGTAGTAGCCAACCCACACACAATAACCATGGATCCGGTGAGATAACCGATGACTTTCAGGTGGGGAGGGTAGAAAAGCTATCTTTGCGAATCAAATACATATTTTTCATTTACCTCTCTTCTCTATGGTCCCGAAGGCACGATTTGTACTAAGATTTGTGTAGTATATAATCATAGCCGTACTTCTTGATATCTTTCTTTTCAATCCTTCTCCAAATTTGAAATCTAAAGCTAAATGTAATGACGCAATAATCTGATCTTATGAATTATTTGGTTTAGCAGTTTCGTTGAATTGTTTAAAAAAAGTTCAGGATTTCCTCAACAGGTTAAAACCTCTGGTGTGAATTTGTTTTTGTGATTAGACTTGAACTGCAATCGGTGTAACAGCTACAACCATTATTTTTGCACTGGCCTGCTCTGCTTTGATATATACACGGAACTGGGTAACTGTCTTTCATCATGGGAGTACGTTGTACTATTTTTCGCAAGGAAAGTAATATTTCTCTCCAGATGAAAAAAATTCGTGGGGATTGTACCGACTGAGCGATAAGCATGACCCTATCTGTCATATCTTCGTCCAGTATGTCGTAAAAGCACGCTTATTTTTATTCACTCATGTCTTTACTAACTCCCGACGAACAGGTATGTAGAACACCTGCGGTCTTAAGTCGACATTCAACAGCGGTATCTCACAGCGTTCACGGTGATCAGAGGAGCCACGAACGAACCTTCCCGGCTTTAATCGAACGTCAGTAGCTTGAGCGTTTTTCAAATAAATGATGATAAAGTTGCTTTGATCACTGCTTCCGGAACTTGTAAATCAAAACACCAGGGAAGTCAAAAGCATGACGTGAATTCTTAGCGTGTATTCACAAATGACAATCCAGTTTAACTGATCTTGCAGAAGCCACCAAAACTTTTCAAGCTGGGACGGATTTCCGTGCATGTAAACAAAATTAGATCATAGTATGATGCTTTCAACAGATTATTCACAAAATTATTTTATTTATTTTTCCGTTTTTTTTCGCCCACCACGATATGTATGTCTTTTACAACAACTGAGCAAATTAGCCTATGCGCCAGATGGGTGATGGGGGAAGGAATTCAAAGTATAAGATCGATAGAGACTAAGATTAGTACTGTTCACACTAAAGGAATTAGAACTGACTTAAGTGATTTTTCGATTCGACTACGAAGAATATATTCCACGAACTACCCCAAAAACAGTAAATGTTCTAGCTTCCCTAATTTTGTTCCATCATATCAACATCCCAATGACGCAGATGGAGAAATATCTACACGGAAGATAGTTTACTATTGGTAACTGCATGGTTCTCTCAAATAGTCAATGCTGTTCCGAGAGAACGTAGTTAATAAGACGATCATAAGTTGACCAGAGGTTTGTTTTCATCAAGCTTCGGTTGAAAGTGGATATCGCAGGAGGCAAACTGAGTCAAGCCTTGGATGCGAAAGAGATGGGGACTTCGAAAGGCACAAATGATAGCGCAAGTCAAATAGCTCATCTTTTTTATACGACCATGCAACTGATTGTTTCTTGACGCAAAATAAAGCTTCTCCTATTCACTCTGACTGAATTTGGCATTCGATTTCTTTAGTTATCCAGTATTTTTGTTGCCATAAAAACGAAAGTGAATTCACCAAAATCTTGAGGTTCTCTGCAACTTACCTTGGGAAGCTTGCTTAATACCGTAGCTGTCGACTGAAAATCGAGAACATGAATTCCAGTTCCCTTCCAATATATTATCTATGGTACAATGATTCTCTGCTAACCATTCTTGTCTCAGTTGGCGGAATAGTGCCTCGAGTGTGGTTCCGTTTTTCGTCGGGATTTGAGGGGGCCGCGTACGTTCTACACACAATTGAACATACATCTAATATCCTCAGGACAGTGAATAAAAGACAAGCAAACCGAATATGAGAGAAAAGAAATAGGTGCCCCGTATACAGGAGTTGTTCTCCAATTTCCCTTCGTCATCGATCGCTAATCACAGTCTTTCGAGAAACCTGTTTATCTGTAGTCGGACTGCTTCTAGTATTGTAAGTGATAAGTCATAAATCCCATGGTATTTTTGAAGATGAAAATGGTATCTTAATAATTTGTTTAATTGAACTCAGTCTAATAAAGTTCGGCTTCTAGAGGTTGTTAACGGTATGCCTATTGAACCAGTTTTCCCCACCATAGGATACCTCAGACCGATCATTTTATCGGTAGAAAGAAAATCGGATCTTTCCAGTTACTTGCCAAATATGAAAATGACAGCAAATAATGGACTGTGTTCCACCTAATGCCGCATCAGCTACTCACGATTATTTTTCCATGATTCCGTCTCCGATGCATTCAGTAATTATCAGTGGGATGATACAACGAGAGAAAACAACCATTTATGCTGTACTAAAAGAGCTCGCAATTATGATGCACTAGTACTCTAGTTTCTTTGTCCGTAGGACATATTTAGCATCTATTCATCTCGTCCTATCACATGTATCCATATATATATATATATATATATAATACCACTCCAGCTCTAATATATCTTCCGACAACTCACGTTTTCGGTAGCTGACCTGGTGACGATTTGTAGCTGAAATTTTAAATTTTAGTGCCGTTTGGTTGATAAATTTTCTACGACCGTTTTTCCATTTGTAATTCCAAAGTTTTAAGAGTCTAACCCTATAGCGTCCACTTTGATACAGCCCTGGAGGAATTTGATTACCTCTGCGTAAATGTAATACAGAATTCCGATCGTTTTCACATCAATTCAGTTGTCGGTCGTCGTTGACGGTATTTGCCATGAGAGGAATGCCATATACGAATTAAGCGGCTTTTTGTGCCTTCTTAAATCAAATCTAGTTTTCATGTAACGCATTGGTGTTTTTCAATCCAATGTGATTTTTCTGAAATGGGGCTTTATAAAGCACAGTAATCAAACGTCCATCCTAGTCGAGGAACAACCTACGTGAATGATCCACCGGCTCGATGCCAACTGTTATATCTGTAAATGCTGACGTTTCTTTTGTGATATACCTAAATGAAGCAAGAATTATTGCTTCGGAACTTCATGCGTGTGGTTTCGACTTTCGCAAAGTAAATCGTCGCCGTCAATTCCACGATGCTTGTGGCTCTCTGTTCCCTTTTGAAAGACTTTGTTTAGAACCATTCGTTTTCTATCTGTTTTTGCACATTCGGGATATGCATACGGTGATCTAAGTGCAATTATAAACGGGAATAGCAAAACAAGAATTAGTTTAGTTTGGTGCATCTTAGAAGACGAGCCTCACAAATCATTTTCAGTCTACGGAACGTTTTACAGAAGACTACTAGTGAGGTTGAGGTGACTGGGGCCAGCTTTAGTTGCCGAATTTCAGAAGGAATTTCCATATTTGTAACCCAGTTACCAGGCCGACCGATGATAAGAAGAAACAAATGGGTAGATTTACTGCATTTTACGAGTGTAACCAATATAGATGGTATCAGTTTAACTGCTAGGTCAGAAAAGAAATGACACCTTGTTCAAGTGTCATCGAGAAATATTCTCCTGACGATATCGATCTAATAATAGTCATAATAAAGTGTAGTTGTGAGACTCAAGTAACAGCAGTTTTCTTCGCGTTTGTAATAAAGGCTGAAGATCGTAACTTAACAGGTATAACGTTTACTATTTCATAACTACACTTTCAGAGTGGTAAAATGGTGTATTGTAATTTGCATTAGAATACTCCCAACGGAAGGGTTTCCGGAGAACAGCATTAGAATAGAGTAGCAGGAAATTTCTTTCATAAAGCGAGCATTTATGCACCCATAACCAAGTAAAACAAGAACCAATTTCATGTTTTAAGGTCGCAACGTTTATTTTCATTAACTGCAGAACGAATTGTTTTGTTTGCTTTTACAAATCTGATAAAGCGAATATTGTTTTCAGCTATGCATGACCACTGTTATTATGAAGTGGTCCTTGTCCGCCCAAATAATCACGATCTGGGACTAGGATTACGAGGTGCAACGAATGCGGATGGGAAACTTGCGATTGTCGTGTCCGAGATAATGGCTGGTAGTCCAGCTACGGGCAAGATCAAGTGGGTGTGATTTGATGTACTTTATAGTCACTAGTGTCGGTGATAGAATAATCAGTGTAAACGGTGAAACCCTGGACAACCTGGAGTACGGAGAAGCGATCGGAATACTTCGTTCCGCCGGACGTGTTGTGGCCTTGAAGCTGACAAAATGTATTCCAGGCTGTCTACCTGCATACGGCACTGCAGCAAGGTGAGGAAGTAACAAATATTAACGCTTTCATTATATTTGAGCTTTGCGATGTCAAATCCATTTGTTATACATAAAACCGAAACTTTGGAGACCGTCGGAAACAGTAGTGAAGCATCCAAAAACTAAGCTACATTCATATTATTATTATCGTTATTACTATTGCTTATAATGTTATTACTTTCTTACCAAGGAAATGTTTGATAACCCCCTGCCCAAGAGATAAGCAGATTATTTTAGTCCGCTATGTTTTGGAACATAATCCGACTGATTTTTTTGTTATTCAGATTTGAGCTGCCCACCCTTGGCAACAAGCCGAAGGCATGTTAGTTCCCTACTGATTTCCGTAGCCTCAAAAGTGAATATAAGGTGGTCGGACCTGACAGTTGCCTTGGAACTGATTTCATGATACTGTGGGACTATTTTCTTCAGATAATCCAGTAAGAACGGCCTCGACCGCATACAGGGCCGAACTGTGAGTCTTTGAGCGCTTTTATGGGATGCAGGTTACTGATGGCAAGTATTGTCGTTGGAAGTTGTGTAACTTGAGCACGATAATGTGTGAAAAAAATGACCGATAGTGGCTAACAGGCAGGTATTGTGACCTTCTTAAAGTTACCAATCCAGTGCTTGAAAGCCACCGGCCAATGTACTCTTAGTCGCATTTACGATATTGTCCGGTACTGCTAAGGTTTTGGTCAGTTTTCTCCGGAAGTTATTCGAGATTTTTTTAATAAGCGAAAGGTATCGGTAGATTACGTGTTAGAGCAAATACAGAAATTTTATTGGTTATTTAATACCGGTAGTGTGCACCTCAGTTTACATTGATGATTACTAAAGAATTTCGGTAGCTGAACATGATTTTTAGATAATTGAACACCCATTAGGAGCCGAGATTATGTTGTCCGTATTTGTGTGTGTATGCCTACACGGAGGTCACTGACCGCGGATAAACGATATCACCGCGGTTGGCAATAAAACGTTTTCAGGTAATCTTAAAGGACAAGCGACAGTAAAATTTCTGGGCGGTTGCTACCACACGTGAAAGCTTCGGGGATAATGTGAAGTGATTGGTATCATGAACCACGTGGAGAGGAGATCACGGCTAATTTGACCATGTTGTTCAGTTTAGTTCTGGCAAATGCAGTTTGTCAAGAACAAGCCAATGAACCCTGTGGTACTGGTCACACACGGTTTAATTGCTGAGTATCCTTCCGTACACGTGACGTATATTCACAAGCAAATACGAATTGTCAAATTTGCATATAACGAAACTAGGAGGGGTGCAAAAATCTTCTCGAATCTTCTTCGCTAAGGAAATCGACATGATCAACAAGAAATATGCTATAAATTACAAAATGCAGGTAGGCGTAGTTTAAATATTAACTACTTTTGAAAAGTGACTGAAATCATCCAACCGTGAGGTTTACATGCACATATATATATATATGTATAATATTGTAGTTATTTTATATTTATTAAACGAAAACTGTGAAGCGTTTTATGTTTCAAGCTGCTGATATTAGAGAAGCTACCAAGTAGAGGGATGATTAAAGCTAAAGTGATTTCCTCAGCTTATACTAAGATAGCCAGTTGACTGCTGAAGAGTTCGAGTTACTTGACAAATTCGAAGGATGACCCAGAAAGCGAGTAAAAAGTCGGTTGGTTTGGCAGTTACCAATTGTTGATCGATAATGCGAGTCGCATTTTTGTGCTCGGGAACATCTATGGTGTGGTCATGGCTTTTTGAAGCGCGGGTGAATGATAGTTTGACTTTTGCTTCGTTGTGGCGCTGTTAGTGATTGTATTAAATGTCTGACGTTTTCCTCAGTTTGCGGAATGAGCATTGAATAATATTGGTAGTTGAAAAAGACCCGTTTCGTGAGAAATCCAACAACGGGACTCCACTATGTGGTTTAGTGCCAGCGTTTGAGATAAAGACCGAAAGATCCTCACGATGAATTATTTCAATATAGACGGCACTTTACGGCTAGGAGTATTGTACGCAACGCTACCTGATAAGTCATAGCAAACAAATACGCTTTGGACGTATTCTCGCTAGAATCTCGTTTGAATCTATCCGTATGCGAAACATACTACTGAGAAGAAAAGCCTCTGTGTTCCTTTTGTTAGAAGTTTGACTTGGTGAGATGGCGGGGATGGGAGCCGAGCCTACTGTGGAATTGATCAAATTTCACAGAGTTTTGGCAAGTCATCTCTGCTAAATTAGCCGGGGGCGGGTGGTTAGTGTTTGTTACAGTGAATTGAAATCTCGAAAACTAAAATTTCGGAACATCATTATTGAGAACGTCTAAGCGTTTGAGTGATGTGATAGCTAAATAACTGTGAACAAGTTCTTGAACGCAAAAACCGCACGTTCTCCAATACGAAAGCCTGATTTCAAGAAGAATAAATCACTCACTGAATGTTTTGGAATTTCAAATCTACATTTGAAAATTGTTGAACCAAGGTAAGACTGAAGTGATCAAAGAGTATATTTAATCCGCCCCGGCTTTTTGGATAAAAAAGCGATCCAGTAAATTTTATAGCACAATGAGATTCTTGCCTGAAAGTCCATCCATAAGTGAATGGCACCTTGAGAATCGTGAAAAATTGTCGTCGGTTTATGGCAACCGATAGGGGGAAAAATAGCCGACCAGTTTTGCCTCGAGAGTACAAAAGGAGCTGACGTAGAACCAATTATTTTTTCATAAAAATCGGATCATTTAACTTGGCATTTGCATTGAAATTGTTTCATCACCCGTCGACGTGCGATTCTCAAATTGCGTACCCAGCCGGCGTGTCATTAAATTTGACTTTGGACTTCAGTGGCAAACTCCTGTAAAAATACTGAAGACCGGCAAAAATGTTTAAATTTCCCAAATTTTTCAAAAATCACTTATGATGCCTATCGTGCGGGGAACGTAGATTAAGTAATAACACATGTTCTTCTTTCGGAAAGCTTAAAAGTACTACTAATATTTCGATGAATGTATAAAGCCCCAGGTGATTCTCTTATGCGCACGATCTTTTCCTCGACAATGATTTAGTTTTTGGTTTCATCGATAAGGGTATTAACAGATAAAGACTAATAGCTCATTGTGGATACATGTTGCTGGTACTCAGGTATACTCTCTATCTTTGCTTAGTGTTAGGTCCACAGCCTGTAGCATTTCTAGCTGACACCTGCTCTAAATGCTAAAAATTGACATCCTCCTTCAGAACGTATTGTTGTAATTAAGTGAATGACAAAGTTCGAGACAGAATCCTAAGTATAAAATTTTACTATGATCTATTAAATTGTATATCACGGTAAATGGAAGATTTTTTTAGCCATCCCTATTTTCCCAGAAGTTCGATGGTCGCATTTTGTGAATGCGGAAATTTCGGGGACACCGGACCATGTGCAGCTCATAAACGCCGAATGGCTTGCAATACAATGTACTCTGTCCGGTTTAGTCAAACGATTCTCAGCACTTCGGCCAAATTAGTTAAACAAATCAGCTCGGTTTCCTAGAGACTTCCGCTTATTTTCAATGTGTGACAGCCAGCTGATTTGCCTGCGAAGTCACATTAGCCATACTAATCACCGTTTTCAGTGATTCATACTTGTTCCAGTAGATCAAATTAACATATTGGGGAAAAATGGATTCCTCATGTTCCCTGCATAACCGAAAAACGGATAAGCATGTTGTGTCACGGATTTTCTGTTGTAGCATATAACCTTTGGTTTAGGATAAGCCAGTGGAGTTTCGGTGCGACTGAAAATTATTTTTGACCTAATAGTTGAGGATTTTCGAAACAGATCGCGACAGGTTCCGCGGTGGTTAAGTTATGATATTTTCTCTACCTAGGCGGCTGACCACGAACCATATATAGGGTATCAAAAGCTTGCACCACATTCACAATGTTGTAAGACTGTTCTAGGTGTTAAAAATGTTAGATATTGAGTGCTCCTATTGTTCTAGGGTTCAACCACGCGGGTTGATACCCACGGATACGTTAAGCCTGATCGCGCAGCCAGTGCACATTATTCCAACGTAGCCCGTGAATGAGTTGGCATAAATCAAGCCGCAGGATCAACAGCTTCATCCTCCGCCGGTAATGACACCACGGGACAAGTGGTGAACAGAATTTGTAGCAAAGCGGCGCAAAATAGCTCATTACTAATGCTCGAGATACAACGAGTTGCAAGTTGAAACGTATTACTGATATTTAGTGGCGCACTTGCAGAGTTCGGTCAAGAAAGACTGACTGGTATTATCCGTAAAGCATCTAATGGCCGTTCTTTAATTTTGTACCTAATAGCTGATCTTTCACTGTTGCTCGTTCCAGACAGTACAGTGAGGTAGCTACCCAAACCCGTTCACGTTGTCCAATGTAAAGGATAGTGTATGCCGAACCGAAATGAACTTCCGGAAATATTCTATATTCATTTAATGATAAATAAAAGAAGTGAAAAACCGTTTACTTATCAGTACAAAAGGAATATAAAAGAATTTCAACAAGATATCCATTTTTGCGTTCCACCTAGGTTCACATATTTCATTCATACATCTTCGTGATTTTTGGGATCTAACGTTTATTTTCGAAATTTACAGTATAGGACCAACTCGAAATTTCTCAAACGGCTTGTACAAGGACAATGGAACTATCAATCCCGTTGCAACTGATCAGTCGCAAATTTCACTTTTCATGGATGAGCCCGAGAATTTAAATCCGGATTTGGCACACAATCCTGGCAACCACATCGGAAATGATGAGTCGCCATTTGCTAATGTTCGAAAAAATAATCCTTTCAAGACAGTTCACCTAAAACGTCGGGATAATGCTGAGAGTGAGTCCAACTCTAAGGATCCATCCGATATGAAAAATGTTCAATCATTTCTTAGCTTCCAGGAATTTGAGGTGCTAATAAATATTTCTAGGTCGCAAAAGATTCTGCTGGTCCCGCTACCAAATTGATATTTCTTGAGCCGCGGGATCTTCAGATGTGACCATATTGTTTTGTGTCATCCGTAGAATTATTGTCACTTAAAGAAATATAAAACCAACTTATGTGTTTGCCCCAGTATTCTTTGAATTCTCTGCTGTTGTTATCATACCAGCAACATCGTGCCTACGTCATAAAGTATCCAACAGAAGCTGCCTAGCTGAGTCATCGTTCATTTATCTATTAAGTTTGAGAGATCCGAAATGAGGGGTAAACAAAACTTATTACAAACTGAACGGGATCTCCGTGAAGCTATATTCAGATGGAAGGTTGCTTTACGGAAGCAATATCCGTCACAAATGTATTCACCAATCAATAATAGCCACAATTTCAGGTCTATGGTAGGACAGGTTCCGAGATTAACCGATGCTGTTGAACAAACACCTAAATAACTGTGAGTGATTTTACCGCAGAAAGTTTTGTTGTGCGACAACATGGACATCAAACTTATTCAACTGGGTGGGTTCACCAATTTTGTTATCAATAGTTCTGTTCGCTGTCGCAGACGGGCGAGGGCGTCATCACCTGATATCAGTGTTCGACGCTCCTTGATCGTAGATGAACTGGTTGTTCATGCCACCTCGCAAATTAACTCATTTACACATCCATGCAGAGTACAAATTCTCAGTGATTATAAATCTGCCGTTTTAGAGAACGGTTAGATTTTGCCGTCATGTGCTGACAATGGACTTCATTTTTATGAATCACTCTTGGCAAAAAAGAAAAGAAATTTATTGGCACTTCACTGTACACTTTAAGTGGTGATTTAACATTGCAAATGGTACGCCAAGAATGGTTTTCCTGTGAGACGGACTCTGTTTTTGCAATCCCACTCCGGTCCGTGCTTAGCGTCCCGTTGCTTTGGTTTAGATAAGCGCAAAATTTTTGCAGATTGCTGCGATTATAAACCAAGAATGAGAAAGTGCAACCTAGAAACCCCCCAATAGGACTTCGTAAAATGATCATTACATCTGATTGCATTGTTCTCACACTTGGTTCTACCTTCTGTGATCAACTGAAAACTAAAATTTGTGCTATCAGATCAAAAGCTACTGAAAAACACGGCGAATGCTGGAGCAGCTGTGAGAGGAATATCTGTAGTCATTCTGTTTCTTTATCGCCCCTCTTGCTGTGCGATATATGCTATTTCTAGTCATCCGTTATGCTCTGTCTTCATTAGGAAAGAGATAAAACTTATCCGTCAATATTTTGGAGCATATAAATGCATTCAGTTGTGTTGGTAGGAAACGTCGACCCTGTTGGTTGGAACTGAAGCTTCTACTATTGCCTTAACGAGCGGTTGTTTTCATGAAATAACAGGAATTTGCGTGCTTCTGTGGCTGTAGCAATTTTCACACATCCAATACTGTCATTCTTATTTTCTGCCCACCCTTCTATCGTTCCGAGTCTCAATTAAGCTTTGTTTATCAAGCACGTAGAAGACATCATGTATGGTGGCGTGGTCGACAATCATGTGTTCCCCGTTCTTCAGCACCGCATTTCAGTCTTGACCCAGTGACCACGGAAATGTGTTGATAGGTTCTTTCTTCATTTTAAAAGGTGAAAAATGCACAAACGTTTCAGAAACGACTCAGTATTTGCATGTAGTTAATGAAATATATAGACAGTCCTAGATCTGAATTCTGTATACGCAATCATCTACGGAACTAAATAAGGAAATATTTACATACTAAAAATGGAAACTACGGCGCACATCCAACGATGTCTACCCAGTCAGCCCAAAACTCAATCCCCTTGGCTCTAAGGTCAGTCTGATAAAAACCAAGAAGAAAGCCAAAGATGGTTACATGCTCAACGTCATCAGGGTAAGCCGGAATCTAATGAGAAACCTATACACGCAGAAGAATAGGGCCAAGAGCACATAGGCACTGGAGATACCACCTCGACTGTTGGAAAACTTCTGTGACCCAAGCAACAAGCTCAGCGGTCAGAACCTGAACTAAGACCAACGGCAAACTTTTAAGACAACTGAAATACGGTACGATAGTTTGACTTATTCATGTCCTGTGAATTACCTCGGGGTGAGTCTAAGAATTTGGTGTCATATGGCTACTTTGAAGCCTTGCGTGTAAAAGCTATAAAGCCGAATTTTTATTTTCCGTCCAAAAAGATTTTGTGTTTGACCCTGCTTCGACGCGTCGCACTACCTTCAACCTTGTCCCGATGGCTTTATAGATCATCTATTGTCTTTTCATGGTCATTCTGTGAAGAATTTTTACTTTTTCTCCGATTCCTTTTGCATCTTTCCGAACCTATTGTTGATTTCGCTACGATGCTTTAGGGATCCTAACAAACAAGCTGATGCAAAAAATGCACTCCACGATGGTCTGATAGAATTCATTTTTCCCCTTGTAAGCACTGATTGCTGGGAAATTCGTGTACTCACACTGAATCTTACAAGGGTTCCGTCGGTCCCTAATCTGCTTGTTTCCTGGCTGACTCGGGAAGAGCTATTTCGACCGATTGACTCTTGTCATTCTTTTGTTTTATGTTAGTATGACCACCGAATATTCACCTCTGAAGGATGTAATAAAGACTTCACTTGATTAAGCCTAACTTCCATATTCCTACGAGTAATCGGTCAAACGAATTTCCGAATCTCTGCCTACTGTGAAGCGATAATAGAATGATTTTCTATACGTGAACATTTTCCGGATAATCTGTCAGAGCACACTGAGCGACAACATGGTGCTCGTCACATAATAACCTCGTATTACAAGATAATTATTGTGAAAATGAAACAGTTTTCACGATAACAAATTTTCCAATGATTTGTCCTTCTAAATTTGATATGGTAACTTAAACAGATTCTACTGCAGTTTTACATGACACGTTACCAGGAGCACTGAATATCATCGAATCAGACCACCGTTATTTTAATCTTTTTGTTCGCTTAATAATTGCTCTGATAATGTACAATGTTTGACAGGGGCCAGTTCATGGGCAATGGGACGGGGTACTGACGGAACTTGGAAGCGTTAAATTCATGACACTATTTAGAATGACAGTATCAGCCAATTGACAATCGTCTACCGACAGTGTGATGACAAAACACTCCTTGAAAAATACAAGATTTTGTTGGTCAATCTGAAAAGTTTGATAGCGAACCACATGAACTGATTTTCTTTGTCGCATTTTAACCCTTTACAGAAGTACTGAATAGGCGGTGTGGGTTATGCATTTTGAGAAAACATTCGATCGATTTACTGGAGACAAATTGGCATTTTGTATAGCTCATTACTCTCCTCAACTTTGAGTTTAAATGTAACTCCCATTTGGTTGCAGTGTACGCTTGAACGTAAGTCATGACTTGCATTCATTGACTGCTAGCATTCCGTGGGTAGATTCAAACCACGAATGGTTCGGTTTTACCAGCTGCCTTACCAGAAGTAAACAGCGCTGCACTCGTTAAACTCGAGGCGGTTCCAGTACTTGAGCTGCAATAAATGGCTATCCAGTTTTCTTAATATTCTGTCGGAAACCGTCCATTAGAATTCAATAAAAAGAGTGCTTTATGGTCAAAGATGGTTGTTAAAGTTTGCAAGCTTCATCCATATCATCCCGGTACACCAGCGGTCTGTCAGAAGCTTCATAAGAAATAGCGTTATGGATATTAACTACGTTGTCTATTAATTACCTGAAGTTTTTAAGCATAAAATTGCCTTCTTTCTTTGGTTTGCATTTCTTGATGGCACTATCTGGGGCAGTATATCGCTTCTCGAAAAACAGTAAATCGTGTCCTCTCCAAAATCTGACCCTCAGGTCTTGGAGTGGAGCTTGTCAGTCGTATTTTCGTTCAGTCCGTGGATGAAGGTGGACTGGGTGAGTGTTCCGGATTACGTTCAGGTGATCGATTGGTCTCATTAAATGGAATCAACGCAGCTCATTTGAGCCTTGTGGACACAGCCAACATGCTTCGACGTCAAGAGACAGTGATAGAAGTTGCTCCAGAATCCAACGCAGACCCAGCACCTTTGGTACCATCCGTTGATCCAAATCCAGTGCAAACAGAATTCAAAAAGCCGCTTACAAATTTCAACCGTAAGCAAAGGAAACATCGTGATCGATACCGTCCACGGGGTTTCTCACGGCCAATGAGTGGAATACAATACTGTTCTCTACGTAATCTCCCTCATGAAGTGCTACCTGCATGTAAACAATGCTCGGGAAATTATTCCTTGGATGAAGGTTGGTAGAACTAGTTGTTCTATTGTTTCTACTTGTCAGTAAACACTTGAGATGTGATGATAGGTAGGCCATGGAAAGGAATGTCCAGTAAAATGAAATCATCTGGACTATGCTTATGCAGTTTGCTATATATGCAATGCCTATAAGACGCTCTGGCTGCCAGCACATGAACCTCCCGTCTTCCATTCTCACGGGCATTCAAAATGAGCGGCAAAATATCCAATGTTTAATCTGATATCCAACAAGCATAAAAACGTGGACGTCAAAGTTTACCATTCGCCTCTGTCAGATCATTAAACCTGAAATTGGTAGTTATACGAAAACTGATCCGTAATGTGGATCCCCTGCAGCCCGCTAGTGCAGATTGTCCACAACCTATACGCGAGCCTTTTTACTCGGCTAACAGTTTTTTGTCTGCCCAGGTTTATCATTTCTCAGTTATTTGTGTGTCCAAGCTTTCGTGCGTAAAAGACCATATTTCGATACCGAAAGCAGTTGTATGCATTCTGATTCCGTACAGACCTCACAATTAATTGCTAATAGTGTACGGGATCAGTGTTACTGTGCTTAGGTGATTACCCTCCTCCCGGCCCAAATCTTCCAAACACAAAATTTAGGTCATCGGATTAACCTTACATTCAGGAAGCATCGGACTCTCATTCGATCTTGTCAGCGAGGCATATGTTTCACTGAGTTAAAACCGGATTGGGGGGTGCATTCCTTCGAAGTAAAACGACAGTGACTAAGTCCTCTTTCAAAGCCATCAAGCAATGTAGAGGGTCTTGGAGGAAGATGTTAATACTACTAATACCACTACTACTACTAGCTCATCCCGAAATTTCCTCTCCACTGGTCAGTGAGTACTATTATATTTTATTGTGTGGGATCTTGCATATATAAACGTTGTATTTCAGTTAAAAACTGTAGTGAAAAATATGAAAACAGTTCCACCTGTTGCTTTTTACAAGCAACGAAAAAAGAAGCCCGTCCAGCAAAAGTTTTGATCGCTCAAGAAAGGATGCTCAAAAAGTGGGAAGAAACGCGACTGCAGTCTGCAAAAATGTGTGCTAAATATGGGACAGTGGAGTTCCCATAGATTCTGATTCTGAAGCTTACGGGACGAAAAGCAGATCGTGCTGAACTACGAGAAAGGCACTATGAAAGATCATTGTACCAAGGATGTGTGGGACCTGCAAAATTTTGACACGCGCATAGGTGCTAACCACATTTTGCAGGGCAAATCGTTTAGTCGTACGAAAGACAAGGCTAATAATTGCGAGTCCCCGGCGGGGAATTTTACAGTCATTCTTAAGCGAAGCTGCGAAAACAACGGGAGAACGGTAAGGAAGGAGTAGAAAAAACTGAAATACAAAACGACAGATTGTACTTTGTTTAACCTTGCTCTATCGAAGTTCTCATTTCAAGTGATGACCCTCGGAGATTCTCTACAGATGTGGAAATGTGAGAAGTGTGATTCAGATTTTATCAATAATAACCTTTAGAAATTTCACAGAATCAGAATTCGTAAATGTTTCTGAGCTGGCGAAGAATAGTTCAGATTGGTAGGGTAACTGGGACGGAGAGAACAGACAATGGAAGCATTTATGTGTTGCGATTTAAACCGCTTAGTACAGTAAAATGGTGGATAGAAAGTGAATTCTTAGAAACATTTGGGGGTCATCGTGGCTAGAGCCGGCTTCAGCGAAGGAAACATCACTAGCGTAATTAAACGGGTGACACGCGGAACTGTTGCTAAGACACGGTGAAAGAACAGGACCATGGAGCAAGTCTGAGTTGTTGCCCAACGGTTTCCCAATTATGCTGCCCGGTCCTGTGCACTGAAATTGTTTAGGAAAGTAATGGGACAGTCATGCTTATAAAATCCAGGGAGAATGAGATGTTTCCAGTTTATGAAGTGGAAGAGACGGCGGAACCAAATGGAAACCAGACGAATAGTCTAGGAAGGCGGAATTTACAGATTTCACCGTTGTGTTTAAGGGCTTGCAAACCTGATGAATAAGAGAGACAACTGCATTAAAAGTGGACATGCCGGATTTATGAAAAATTTGAAAGTGGTTCCCAGGAGGATTCATAGAAGTTTAAGGCCGGAAGACTTTAAGGCCATGAATGGAAAGCGTTTGGCTAAGCCGGTAGAACTACTAGGATTTTGGCGAAGGACAATAGCAGCAGATAAACCTAATGATGTGTTGACGAGAGAAGTGAGTACACCAATCAAAGCCACAGCATCCTGCATTAGAAGAGATTAAGGGGGCGTATCAATACCTAGCCCAATGGTGATTTTATTGGTGCGAAAAAATGAAACTCCTGTCGATTGAAATAAGGGTAAATGGCTTATCATTTCCAAGTTCAAATGCGATTGAATATAATTGCGACAATGGATTAAATCCTGATTAATGCTGCCGACATCTGAAGAGTATTTCATTTCTCTTTTTATGTCACACAAGCCGAACGCCTTGTCCTAGGGATCTACTGTTGATGCCACTTAATGGTTGGTTCGCGAAATTCCTGTCGTTACCTTTGATTCCAGTCTTTATTAAGGTTGAACTTATGACACGTGAATTGTCATGGGATTTGTGTGTTTCTTTCCTCTCCTTGTGGGCTACGGTAGCTGAAAGGAAATACGGCCATTTGTGGCAATCAGGGCTTCTAATCACATTGGCCGTCGTTGTGAAAACTCTGACATTGTCACCAAGCCGTGGTTCAAATGAGAAATAAGATGTGTGTGAAAGAGAATTTTGAGGAAGGTTATTACGTCGAAAATATGGAAGTGAATTTGGATCTGGTTTGTTTACTTGAACGAATGGAAAGCAGACCATTCATTCACATGTTCCTGTGGGACAATGTGCATCGGCCGCACGAATAGGCGCTTGTCTGAACGCATCCGTGAATACCACCCTGCATGGTCGGGCACTAGAACAATTAAGTCACTCAATAGCGCAGTCGTTTCACATCTAGCACAGACTAACCACACCGTGAATGTGACGCAAGCTTTCCGGACCCTGTATAAGGTCAGAGGTCAACAATCCAGGTTGGCAAAGTGTCGCCTCTTGAGCACTGCGGAAGCTGTCGCAATCCGTTTGCACAACCCTCCACTGTGCTCTCAAAAACAATTTGTGGTTGCGCTTCAACTCCCCTGGCCGAACCCCCATCCCAATGCAAACCCTTGAAAACAAAACAGTTAACACAATTCGTTCTTGTGTATTCAGGTTATGTATCGAACATCAAAATCCCTTCCTCACCCATATTTTTATCTGACTAATCCAATCCTTCCTACAGTGAATTTTTTCCTAAATATATAATGATGTAATGGCATGAGTAAGAATCACTGAAAACGAGCTTGTTCGCCAAATTGTGTTCTCAGACTAGAAGTATATATCTCGTACCTAAGTAGAAGCAAACAATGGTCACTGGTTGAGATTGGGGCCTAGGCCCAAGAAAAAATTAAAGTAGGTGGTAATAGTTATGTAAAACGGAGTTCCCTCTGGAGGGAGAGAAGCAAGCTAACGTAGTCAGTCCAAAGATCGTAGCAATGAATCCTTGGGATGTTTCTCAAATGTTCCCAACTGAAATGGAAGCATAGTCGAATATTCGACTTCTGAACAGGAGAAAATCGGCCGGTCTCGACGAACTTCTCCAGTTCTTTTCAAACTGGGCGGGGAAGCCATGACGAAAGCATTTACCTCCTTGCTTCGTGATATTTGGAACAAGTTGCATATTCCGCTATTGTTGGATGAGTCACCGACTGTACCCATCTTCAAGCAGGGCACACGAAGTGACTGCAGCAATCATCGGGGAATTAGTTTGATTCCGGTCTTTACAAGGTCTTAGCATCAATAATGCTGTGCTGCTTTATACTTGTCCGCGAGAGTAACATCAGCGAACAACAGATCGGATCTCATCCACGTCAAGTTTGCATCGACTAGATATCCAATCCTCGCCAAATACTTGAAACGCGCCATAAACACGATCGTATTCATTCTCAAATTGAAAGGTTGATTCGACTCAGTGGGTCAAACATCGAAGTGGTATTCTAGTGAAGTTCGTGAACCTGTTGCGAGCTTTGTACTCGCATACCTGTGGTCGCGGGAGAGTATTCCGTTAACTATCGTTCAACAAGGGTGTCCCATCTCTCCATTCCCGTTCAACTTTGTCACGGACCAGGTGATGGAACATGCTTTAGGAAGTTTTCAGAATGTAAGAGTCGAGCTGGAAAACGGTGAGAACCTGTGTGATCTAGAGTACCCAGATGATGCCGTGTGCCTATCCGAATCCGCGGACCATGCAAAACGTGCACCAGACAGACTGTCGAGGTCTGTGGCTCGGTTTGGCATGTGCTTTGCACATTCGAAGTGTAAAGCGTTGTTACTGGACTAGACCATAACAGTCCCGAACTTGCTACTGCATGGAAAAGAATTGACGATTGTGGACCGTCTCACTCATCTTTTTAGCTGTGTCGAACGATGGTAGCTCAGCAGTAGAGGTAAACACGCGTATTTCGAAGGGTCAAGCAGCTTAAGCCGGACTGAAGCACTTGCGGCGTCGGCCTGATATTTCACTGAAGTTGAAAAGCCGTGTGTTGTGCCGCAGAGTGCTCAGTTCTGTTGTACGGTTGCAAGCCATGGAGATTGTGTGTGGGAGATGTTCGTCGGTTAGAAGTTTTCGACCATCGACGTCTACGTAGGGTTGGATGGAGTAATGCTGAGGTCAGGAACCTAGTACGAGGTGTTGACTCTCGGAATACCTTATCTCGGCGGTAGACTACGCTGGTTGGGTCACGTGCTGCTCATCGCGAACACTCGTCTACCATATCGTGCCCCATTTTGCGTTCCTCTTACGGAGTGGAACAAGCCACGTGGAGATCAGCATATGACGCAGCAATGCGAAATGAGGAAACGTATAGCAAAAGTAGGTAAATGAGGTATCTCACGTCTTTTTGACCCGAAAGACTCACCAGCTAGCTGGCTGGAAACACTGAAGGATATGACAGTGAACCGTGAACAGGGCAGATCGTGTTGTCATTTTCTGTGTAAGCAGAATGATTAACAAAGTACGCCTGTAAATTTAGATTGTTTTGTGTGTTGGCTACAGCGGCATTCTTATCTTTTGTCGCCTATGTTGTTCCACTCCCTTTTCCCCTTGAGTATTCACTCCTTCTATAGGAACATGTAACTAAAGGGCAAAGGCAGCGATCAGTGGAGCTTGCCTTGCTGTTTAACGTCGACCATTGATGATGGTGATGATGCAGATGTCCGACAGGCCAAACACAGTCAGCGGTAGGGTCGACACATGATTGAAATCACGTACAGTATTATGTGGACTGTTTCCAAGAATTGCACCATTAATGCTAAAATGGAATCAAAAACATTGGTAATGTTGTCTCATGAGTCAAAATAACCTATATGTAAGTTTGTTATGATCGTGCTACTACGGCGGGAAAACTTAGGATAGCACTGAGTTGCCAGGCGCTCAGTTCCGTTTAGAAATAAACGTAAAAATAACATCGGACGTGCCAGGTAAAATGAAGTTATTTAGGTTGCCACATCACATCCATTTTTCTAATAGAATATCTGACCTGCTGGTGCAGTTCGAAACTGTCTATGGACGCTAGTGAATCGCAACATCTAATTTCAGCCACTATTCTCCTGTACAGATGACATAAGTATGAATCGGTGATTGGAGTACGAAGGATAATCCCGACACTTTTGTGGACGGCGAACAAATGTGGGTGCTCAAAAGTGCCGGAATGGACATCTTGACCAGAGGGTTGCATCCAAGAACTGCCTACCAGCGAGCACGAGTGCTTCTTTTAAATGGATTAGATTTCTAAGTTATACTAAAGCCTGATTCCAGTGGAAAATGACAGTCAATCGGATTTTTAGACAAAAGTAACTTCGACCAATTGCGACAGGGAACGGAGACCATAACAAAGCGAAAAATCCGGCAAGAGATCAACGCGATGATGATAAAAAGGAATCATGGAACAGCCAGTCCATTAGGACGAGCTGAATGTGCTTTCTGCAAAAAAAAACCAGATAAGAGTCTTCATTGCATAATGTTGAGTAGAAGAACACTTATTTGAACATTGTCGTTGCAGAAACATTTCACTGCCCCTGTGGTAGCTTTCTGCGACTGTTGTGAGAAACGACCACTTGCAACCTGTAGCTACGCTAGTGAATTTGTAAACGAATTCTTAGTTTACTATTCGCATTTAGACGAGTGGATTCTCTCCTCTCTGCCCCGCTTTGTAGATGGTGTATTCCAGTCGTCAAACTCAGAGGATAATCTGGCTCCCCAGCCTAGTGACCGTAACTCTCCTTGGGACCGAATACCCTGGGGACAGCGGACCGGCGCAGTAGCACGTGAGCATGATCCTCACAATACACTTCCACAACACCGCTCCTGGTCGAATTTGGTGGCACCGGGGTTACACACGTGTCCGAATTACCAGTGGTGTAATGTGAACACGACAATCGATGATCACTGGGGTTATTGGGATGACTTCCTTGATTTATCGAACGATAATACAACTTCGAACGAGACGGTGACTGGACACCGTGGACGGCCTAGACCACGCATGATTCCTACCGGTAAGCAAGAAACTTGTCGGCGTTTTGAATTGTTATTCTACAAGCTTTCTACCGATTCTAGGACATTTTGGGCAAACGTTAACTACTTCTAGTAAGAAGAATGCGGTTGTGAAAGCGTTACAGAATGGGCCGGTGCACATTGCCACTGTGTCCTGGGTTGTCCATCCCGAGCCACTCTTCAACCATTTTTGGTTTCACAGAAGAGAGCGGAGCGAGACAAGCAGTCTGTAGGCATATGCGTAGCACGACCCAATTACAATAGCCTACTAAGATTGGTGCCAATTTTGCAGTTCGAACTCTGAGGCCTTTCAAGTTGCCCCTAACCACAGAGTTACGCAGATTTACCAGACTGTGTTTGGACAATATTACGAAGATTTCGATTCTCGAGAATCGATAGTATTCGTTTGTTCCTTCGCCAAGACCACGTCGCACAGCCGCACGGGAGAACCAATCTTACCGCTGCTGCAACTTGACGAGGTAGTAGACTCCAGTCTCATCGCAGCGATGGTTATTCAAGCTCACGGTTACTTGTTGTTCAGGTTCAGTGCCTACTTGAAAGTTTACCATCAGCTTTTTTTATTAAATACTTATTGCATTGGAAACTGACTTGCCTACATTGTATGAATGTTTAATTCATTTTTTCTATCAGGTGACAGAAAACTAATATCTAATGTTCGCAGTGGCATGCAGGGGCCGCCGGAAACCACAAGCTGCACAAGATCTGTTCGATTCCGCGTGGATCCGCATCGTGGAACCGGTATGAGCCTAATTGGTGGGAATCTGACTGGGGTATTCGTGTCAAGCGTGCAACCGGATTCAGTAGCTGACCACTGCGGAATCGGAGAGGGGGACCAGATTGTGAAAGTCAGTTGCTTGGTTGATTTTGCACCTAACCATTCTATTGTGAGTGATATAATGGTAATAACGCAGCGCTGTTGGTAGGTGTAATTCGCCGATGTTTCGAATGCCGTGGGTAGTCTTTCTCAAGACAAGTTCTACAATCAAAATTGTTTTGTTTTTTTCCGATAAACAAATGGATGCCGTCGGACCCCATCATCACGGAGGAAATGGCCTACCATTGTAAGGCAACCATTCTGTCATCTGGTTTCAGGATTACGCATATATATATATATATATATATATATATATATATATATATATATATATATTACACCGGGCGGAAACGCGCAGCGTGCCTATGCAACAACATGTAAATAGAACTTCACAGGGAGTGCATAAAATGAAAAATAACAAAGAGCGGCAAACCAATAATTCTTTTGTATGTGTTTTTACCGTACACATTTTGTGATATTCTGGATTTATTCAGATTATTTTCAAGTAGGTGAGGTCTACAGCAGGCCAAACGGTATTTACGCCACTGACTTCGGTTCTGAGCCGTAACTCTCAGCGTCTCCAACTAACAACACTCCTCAATTCTTGGGCCTCAAATAGGAAGGCGGGAAGCACCAACCGAGGACAAAGCCAAAACTAAATTTTTTGATTTTCTTACTTGCATCGACTGAAGTTGCTTCTATCCTACCGATTTATCAATGTTATCCTTTTGTTAGAGAGGCACTGCAGCTTTTATTCACTTCGAAGCGACACAAGCAACGTTGGATGGACTTTCAGGCGGCAATCAGTTCATGGTGTCCAGTGATTTAGCCTCATCGGCTCAGTTTCGAACCCAGATTATTTTCAGGCAGGCAGAATCCAAGACCATTATCTATACATTAAGCAAAAATAACCTTCCAATTTAAGGGAGATGTTTACCAGGTGAATTTGGTGAAATGATCAATTGATTTATTTTGCAACTAAGCTTATTTTGCATAGGTTATTGGGACACGTTTTCCACTTACATAATTCGTGGAAGTTGTATGGATACTTTACACATGCTGGAAAACTTAAAAAAAACAAGTAAAACTTCACATGGTCGAAAACCTATTTGGAAGTACTTCAGCAACGTGGTGGAAATCATTAGCCTTTTGATTCCCGGTCAGAGTTTTTGATTAAGCTAGCCGCCGACAAATCCGCTTGCTTCACGAGTCACTGGGGCTATGATCACTAATGGTTTGAAAATGCCAATGTTCAGATGTCTTTATTGGTTTCATCTAGTTATCTGGATCAACAAGCGCACGTGAAATTGTAAATAATGTTTCGGTCACGGGAAATGCAGTGTACAAACAGTGTACAAAAATAATCATATAAATAGACTGACAGAGCTTTGATTCATCAAACTCAAACTCCGAACCGGACTGGGGTTGGCCATGATGGAAAGCAGTTTTGTTATTCATCCATACTTCTTTTACAGTGGCTCTTCTTTCAGTATGGAAAATTGTTAAACGAATTGACTAGGTTTTTTTCTCGTGAAATAGATTAATGGACTTGAGCTGACCGATTGGACCAAAGAGGAGGTTGCGTTGGCCTTAATAGCCGATGATGGACCGGTTGTGTTGGAAATCCGAAACGACCCGGTCGCTTACCTTGCCGTCTGCCAGTCTCACGATTCACGTGATAGCATGTACATTCGCTCGTTCTTCACGTTTTGTCCGGGCAATCCAGTGTCAGATAGACAAACCTCGGCCTCGGTTGGCGAACTCCCGATCTCCGAGGGAGATATTTTTCATGTTGTGGATACATTTGTGGACGGAGTTTTCGGAAATTGGCTGGTAAGTTGGTCAGCAATATGACGATCAACTGCTTAAGTCCACGTTGTGCCTTTGGTTTTAAAAAAGTCTGCCTAAAACGATCTGTTGGTTACAGATATTCTACTCAGAAATTTTCATAATAATTCTGCATAATTTCATGTGACGACTAATCTATTAACACTGAACAAGTGCCAGCACTTTACAGGTCATATTTAACGTCTTCGTCATAATTAGGTTCTGCAGGTCGTGTGAGTTGACCAATCTTCCTTGATCGTACAAAGCCGGTAACAATTAGGTGCTGTATCCTACAGTAAAGTTGAAAAAAACCGCTAAGTGTCTGTCCGGTTAAAATAATGGTCAAGGCACTTGACTCGCAATCGTTCATCCCGGCTTCGCCTCCCAGTTCGGGTGCGCTGAATGCACACAGCTGGAGATTCTTGCCAAGCATGAAACGGCTGTATGATTTTACCATGGTCTCTCGTTGGTGAGTTAAGTGGTGATGCCTCTTAATGGTCAGTTCCCTGATTTTTTTATCTTGTTCAA
The DNA here is from genome assembly GCA_008360955.1 of Fasciolopsis buskii. Lineage (NCBI taxonomy): Eukaryota > Metazoa > Platyhelminthes > Trematoda > Plagiorchiida > Fasciolidae > Fasciolopsis > Fasciolopsis buskii. Next base: position 59,714 of record LUCM01009291.1, read on the forward strand.
TGAGATCCGCATTCTTGTAGAACCATATCTTAAACTCATTTCTGTGCTGCCGCTGTCAATTGCAGATCGTTAAAACATAAAACTCTGTTCTTCGAACAAGAAATCGACTATAAAATCGTGACCCGTTATTTCCCTATCGATTGAATCGTGGGTCAGTTAACCGTTGCAAAAGGTGTAAGCCCCCTCGTCAAGATAAACGGTCTTATGAGAGCTGATTTATTCCAGTTTTACTATTAATAACCTTACATTAATGTGCTCTCCCGCCCTGCACGGAGCCCCGAATAACAATGAAAATTCAGAGTAATGACACAGAAGCAGAAACATTACGGATGCCAGAAAGTCTTCAACTGAGGCACTGAGCCATTTTGCCTAATGTGGAGGATCTCGCAATGATCTCGTTTTACCTACTCGGACTGTCCACTGAATAGGGTACCTGTTCTCAGCATCATGGACTGATCAATTTGATCCATAGTCTAATGATTAGCTCATAGGGAGAAAAAACAGAAAACTAGTAAGTTGGACATGCGTAACTCATGTAGCAACCAACTTAAACCAGTCAAGTCCAATGGCACTTCTAACTACTGAGCTCTCTGACCCACTACCCTAAGGCCAAAGTTAGAGCTACTTGGAAACTCGCACCATAATCTACCAAATATTACGATGACATGAACGTTCAAACACAGACTTTGCATACGTTTTGCCCACAATAGCCACGTTTCTGAACTGGTAAGCTGGCCTGGTATTACCACTACGATGAAAACTGACCTCTGAGTAATAGGCGAATGTGGCGTTCAAGCCCAAAACATCAAAAATCGGTAAACACGATTCAAGCCGTGTGTATACGCAAATACGACAATCTGGTAAGATGTAACTGCTCAAACTTATCCAATTGATCCAACTAACTTTTTCCAAGAACGGAATTCTGCTGGGATGATTTCAATCTCGCAGGTACAAAAGATATTCCAGATGTGTCCACATTGTCATTCATACGGTCGGAAAACACCTGCGACTTACCATAATCTCCGCCGACAAGAGGCACCACATCATTTGCATACTCAAAGTCAGTTTCCTGTCTGAGCAAACCTCAATACTATTAGTCTCACGTGAGGACAGGAATATCTTCATAATCATCTTAATTACAAAGTTGAAAAAGTGACAGAAGACAACATCTTGACGAGGTTTTGGATGAAGGGTAACCTTAAGCATGAATTCGGGTTTTGCTAACCACATACACCGATTAGAAGAGATAAATACATTTCTCTGGCATGTCTTTTGGTGGGAGGTCATACGAGAGACCTTCACGCATCGCTGGATTGAATGCCACATTCATATCAAAAAATGCAGACCTCGATCTACATAAATTGTGCCCGTGTTCTAACAACTGTCGTGTAGAAAAGATGTAATCAGGATTAACCCGAACGCGGCTAAAACTAGCTTGATTCCCAATTTCACACTGTTCACGAGCACTAGATAATGGCCAAGAGACGATTTGGTGGAAATCTCACCAAGTTAATTCCTCCGTGGCTTCTCAAAGCAGGATCCATCGCATTTCTTGCAAGACGGTATGATCGCCTATTCACACCAGTCCCAATATATGTGTTACTTTTCCCAAAACGACACCCAGTTTCGTTGACAGGAACGTCAAAGCGTCGTCACCGTCCTTGAAAATGGATGTCACCAGCTCATGTAGTCCAGCAGCTTTGTTTTTTTTCCGAAATCCAAAATTCCCGATAACCTACATTTTTGACGGATGGCTGATATCCACGTGCATTGTTTTATCTAGAGACATAATTGGAAGGTTTACTGTGGAAGTGGGCCAACTAAACTCTCTCCTAAATTGCTTTGTCCAAAGCTCCAGAAGATGTTCCTGCTAGTGTGTCCGTGAGCTGAAGGAGTCATAGATCACCTCGCTTGTATCCAATTTTTGAGCCTATAGACCACACTACCTAGGTACCTTAATAACACTTCTGAGTTTTGTCGCTAGTTTTTTGCTTGAGCAGCTGAATGTGCTTTAAGAAATCGATCATCAAGGTACAGTAAATGCCGTTTTCTACCATTAAAGCTCCATATCACTGCCAATATATAAATTCCAAATCCGTTCCCTTGGTCATTCCGGGAGTTTTTCCCTAGTTAATCTATGGTATTTTGCTCTCGGAACCCGGTATCATCCCTAGGGTTTTCTTAAGGAAGAATACAGATCTTTATTTTGATAGACTTCCTTACTGCAGATGTTGTCATGCAAGAGACACTTCTCACGTTGCATACTACCCCGTTAAGATCTTCATTCAATACTCTAATAATTCAATCCCCAGCTATTAAAACCCGTAAAGGAAACAGCCCAGAGAAATCGTTTATGCCCTATTCGGAGAATTAGAATGCAATATCTTCAAGACACCAAAGAGGCACGCTTGAACTGAGGAAGGTCGCATTTGGTCTTTCGTACTAGTGCCTGAAGTGCTGTGTTCGTATGTTTTAATATTTTCCGCCCACAAGAATTATGGCAGTGAAGTAACCAGGCACCTGTTCTTCTCAGAATATGTAAAGAAAAGACAAACCACATTGACATCACGTACCCCGTAAACTCGGACTTCGTGGCCTAATACAGTATCCAGTCCTAATACGTAAGGATTGTGCGAACCTAGACACTTACTCAAAGGTTCTACCTAATACAACTAACCACAATGAATAGACGGCGAGAAAGATCAGAATACCGCCTACGCTATGCTTATGTATTTTAGTTGCACCTAGATGACAATACGGACCACTTGATCTCCTTCGCGTTTTTGTTTACTTATGCACAAAATGTTTTTACATGCCTAACGAATGAATAGAGTAGAGGGTGACCTCCCCATAGTCACTGGTACTCATTGCACGCGGGAGGACGACGGCCATGACACAGAGACCAAAAGCAAGACAGAACCACAAATTTTCCTTTTTCACCTAACTTTTGGCTTTTCTGTGAGAACTGTAGCCTGGTTATGCAAGGAAAAGTATATTGCTCATTTCAGGAAATCCAATCTAGGTCGACGGAGTTCCAATGAGTAACTCTCTTGGTCCCATAATTGCAAATATTTTTTTCGAACTGGTTGAAGTAAGATAAGACACTATGATAAAGAAGACATTTCTTTATAAAAGATACGTCATTAATATGACTAATATGAAAAATCACTCCGACGATATCCATCGGTTACTAGTCACATTCAGCAGATATCATTGTAAATTGAAATTTACTTGTAAAATGCAAAATGCTGACTGGTCAGCTTTGCTCGGTCTTTTAGTAACCAGTACAGATATTTGCCACAGAACGGACCAACTGATATCGAAATTTATTTGCCTTTTCACGATCGGTTCAGCGACTAATTACAGGCGCATTCCTACTGCGTTCCTGAAAAGATGGTAGTATATCTTGTTTCATTGGTACAGTTTACCACAAAACCCGTCGGGGACGCCTTATAAAATATAATGCTGATTCGTAATGTGTTCCGTTAGTCACGAAACTCCTTCTCGTTCAGAGATCGCTACCCGGTAGTTGCTAATTCTCATTACGTGAATATCAATCTGCTAAAAGGCAAACGTTAGCTGAACCGTCCGAGGACAGTTAAAGGAAATGACTGTGTGCTTCGCCAACTATAGGCATGAATCAATGACTCAACCTAATCTAGAAGGTATGACTGCAATTTTCATTTGAGTGCGTTAATCAATTTCTTAGTCGAAAGTGCCCGGGTTCATCAAACTAATTAGACCGATTGCAGGATACGAAAAGAATTCAACTCGCGGTGTTTTTGTATTGATTGTTTGAACCCCTGTGACTAATTGTTTTCTACGAACACAAGCTGCTTGTCAAGTTTGAAAGGCTCGTTAGTTCATACCCTACCTTACAGCCATAAATGAATGTCTCGAAGACCTATCGGATGAAAAAATAAATATCAGCGTTGCATTCAGCAGGTTGGGTTGAAGGGATATTGACGCTTCTGTGATAGATTGCAGTTTAGGCTTACTTTTCATTCACCTCTGGAGCTCATCGACGAACTATTGTTTTATTACGAAAGAGTCAGCAGATAAAAAATAGTCCATAAAATGTCAGAACTTTAGTTTCAAGTGAGAATTTAGGGGATTAAATTCTAAACATTCAAATAGTGCTTGCTGATGGCTGCTTTTTCACAGTTATGATAGTAGTGTAATGCGGATACCTCTTTGTTGTTCTAAAAGCAATTCCTTGTTCAAGGGGAATCTACTGGAACCTCGGAGAAACGTGTATCCGGAAGAAGTCACAAAATGTCAGCTACTTGAAATTACCACAAACAAGCGCCAAGTTAGGAGGGCGTTCTGAAATTTGAACATGTCGAGGCTAGTGATGTGAGTTCCTTCTGGTAGTGAGTGTCCGACACGGTTTCGGAAATTACTTGTGCATGGCCAAGCTCGCATTGTTTCAGGGCGCATTTTCTCACCGAATCATATTTGACTGAGAAGTGAGCGTAAACTGATTTTGGAATACCTGAAAAACTAGACACGTTTGTGCATAACGGATGTGAGTTACCGTTTCCGTGTCATGGCGATAGATGTCCCAGGATATCCAACTAATTGTGGCCTATGTTGACTTTGAAGCGGAACATGTGAAGAAAATGTTTACCGGTGAAATGACGTTTACTGCCCGACCAGTGATCAAAGACAACACAAACTACTAAGATCGGCATTGTTTCTCATCCGAACTCGATAGGTCACATAGCTTCCGTTCAAAAGACAAAATCGTCTACTGCGTTCAGTAATTTGATTTGGTAAACAGTCACGCCGAACAAACAAATGTGACCTATTGATTACTACTGCGCATCCAGTACACAGCTGGAATAGATTCCACCAAAACCACGCGCTCTTGTTGACTTTTCTGGACTATATTCTGATACTGGCTTCGATTCCCAGGAATTCTGAGCCTATCTCTTATTGGATTTTGCATCTGTACTGCTTTAGTTCATCCTATGTGATTCAAATTCGTGAACTGTCACCCGGCACATTCTAAATTCCTGGGTTAGAGACAGATTCGAAACATTCTGGCAAATATGTTTTGCTAATTTTTAAAATTTCATATATCTGAATCGAAAAAGGGAAAATACGGCAGATCATATTTCTTGTTGCCCCAGTTATTTCTTTCGGTCCAACCAAGATGATCTTCAAATTTCCTCTGAAAAAGGGCACTTTATAAATACTTTTGGTGTATTGAGTATTATTTTTTTCTGCGGTATTTTAGAGAATATTCAGCTGTCATGCCATATTCGCCGAGTGGCAAAGAGGATGTCACCAATTTTTTTTGTTGGGCCTGTGTCATTATGTCGTGAGCATATCCATACCTAATAACACAGTATTTAAGCAATACCATAGATGTTGCGCGGAGCTGTCATTCACTTAGAAGACGCAAAAAACTTTTCTTGTCATTTTGGAAATTAGTTTCAATCTTACAGGAAGATTGACATATTTCAGTAAAATAGCAAAAATATATTCCACTCCGAATCTGTATTTCTTATTGATAAATTTCGGAATTCGTAGTTTCATTTGCCCATTTCGAGAACTATACTTAACCAAAAGCTCCGAGTTGCCGGGTGAACAATAAAGTACAATTGTCAATGCTAATTGGCTCACGAACTAGAATCAGTATCCTAATCTCTATTGTGCTTGTTTGAAAATGGTTCTGGGTAAACAAGATTATCATCACAAACTGACCGGGATCTGAGTCGATGGCATTGTATGAACTCTCGTAAATTTGTACCAACCAAAGGTGATCGGTGTTAACACCATATAAAGTGCACAGGTTCGCAAATTGCAGAGCAAAATCAGTCAGCCGAGTGCAAATTCACATTGTGCATTTACGCCCAGACGAACGGTAAAACATCCTCGCACAAACCAACGCGACCAAAAGGCCTTCACGGTCGGTGAAATATGCTAATCCGTGGATGCAGATATGGTCTCAGCGTGCTCCGAGAGTTCAGCATTCATGTGAACGCGTCGGCCGTTCTTTGTTTGTTCGATTCAGATAAATGTTATCGAAGTTAACACTGGACAGAATAGTAATGATCTGCGTGTGTGGGTTTGTGCCCAAGCTGTTCGATAAAAGGGGAGCGGCTGAATTCAGGTCAGCAATCCATCTCTCCGTGTGTGTTTGTGTCTGTGTGCATTCCGAGCTCGATCGAACCTATGGTTAGTTTCACAATGCAAATGCAACTTATATCCAGCCCGTCTGTTTTGGTGATAAGGCTTCGATTTGCTTTGTGGTTTCGTATGAACTTTTGAAGGAACGGTCAGTTATTGTTATCGATTACGAATTCATGTTATCGTTTTCTGCTAGCGGAAAATTGGAAAACAAAGGCGTATGAACGCTTCTCAAATCAACAACTGCTGCGAAATCACCGCAACAAATGGCATATTAAAACGAAAAATCTAATTTTACCCACTTTTTCGGTGTCCAGTTGGCTAGGTTGCCTTATTTCACTAACCAAATAAAAAAATGAAACTCAGAACACCTTGCTGTCAGGTGAGTTCTCGGTTACTTCATTCTCCAACCTATAGGGGCATATTTATATGAACGAACACTGTAGGAAGAGTTGCGGTAATGTCTCACTGTCACTGCTAGAAGATAAGGATGGGATTAGGAAGGTAGGGGAGTCCAATTCGGTCAGAAACCAGTGAAACGAATGGCTGACTTGCGCAATGCTAAACGCCAGCCTTAGCACGAGCTAGGGCACCAGTCTCTGAAGGGCTTGTTAGAGTGACGTAAGAAGTGGATGAACAAAATAGCCATTGTGGGTGAGAGACCAGTTGAAATATCTGCCGGGGTAAGTATTTCCGCTGTTAGACCAGTATGGGACTTTATAGGCAACACATTACACTAGGGAGTTAAAGCAGCCGAACTGATCTCCTCAAACTGAGATTAGGTTTCTAGAGTTGAATGATAGTTGTTTTGTCCATGGTGGGTGTCGGATGCCCAACTGCTCTGGATGGGTTTTGTGGGGTTCGATAAACAATGGGGACATATGAATCAGTATCGGTTGAATACCCAGTTTCTAACGTGCCTGCAAAAATAGCTGTGGCTGTCCCAGTTCCTCCACATCTCGACCAACGGCAATGGTGTCCTTTGTTAACTGTCTTTTCATTCGACCTGTGCAGCACCATGGGTGCACCTGAAATGTAAAAGTCTAGTAAAATTATGTGTAAAATGCCGATTACATCGCAATATTTTAAACCACATGAAGAGAAAAGCCTCCGGCAAGGTCACAACTCTGTGCAATTTTCGTCGAAACATTGGGTATCTGAATACTTCGAATTGATCGAAGAGAATTCGCACACCGTGTGACTGTGAATGGCAATGGACATGCTTGCGACTTGTTGTTTTGGTCTCCCACTCGTTCTGTTTAATGTCCCCATGTTCATTCGACAAACATCAGACAGGCAACAGATTAGTGTAATTTTCTGTGACCTTAAAAAGCAAAAGGTGGGGATCACAAACAGGAACACAATCGGTGATCTTGCACCAATCGGGTAGGTGCCCCAGCCAAATGATCCATGACGGTAGGTGCTTCTGTTTGGTAACCATGACACAGCACTGATCAGTGGACGCTCGTGTTCAATGCATTTGGATGAACTTCCGTTATCTGCGTCAATCGACTTCTTGTGTTACGTGAATATGACACGAGCAGATTGAGTAACTAATCAGTGAAAATAAAGTATCAGAGCCGTGAGAAGTAAAACGAAATTTCGTAAACTTCCAGTTAGTAGAATAAAATTTTGTCGTGGTGATGGGGGGTTAATGCTGAGTGCGAACGTGACTCAGAATGTGAACAGATGGGAAGTAAAACGATCTCAATTTTCCCATACCGTCACGTTTCCAACAGTGATGAATATTCAGTTCATATTTTGTTTAATAAGTGAGCGGTTTATTCAGTAGCTGAGTTTTTCCCGTATAGTAAAGCAACAATTATCATTCATGAAGTCGACATTTTAGTTACCGTGGGCAACGATAATAGATTATGCGTATAACTGCGGCAAATTACCATATTTCTCAGCAGTGCTTTTATTGAATAATGAAGCTGTTCTTAAGACATTTCATAGTGCGCACCGTTTCCGAATAATTCAGATTTGATAAAAAGTAGCTGGGAAACGTGATTTTACTCCCTGAAAAATCACACACAAAAAAGAATGAGAACAGTGCAACGTGATGAACAAGGGTGGTGTTCATTTAGTCTCGCCCATGTCGATAGATAACCCCAACTATTTTGAAAGAATATCGTGATTTATAGTTGCTTTGGTTCAAATCCATCCTCAGCTGCCTGTCATTGTGTATTTCGGCCTGAAATTCTACACCGCGTCCCATGTTTAAATGGTCTCACAAGCACCAGCGAACGTGAAACTAGTCAGGTTAGTCTGAGTCTCTAGAAATTCACGGTGTGCCATACGGACGAATTACCAAGTAAGTATTTTGACCACGTGGCGGGAGGTTACGTAGACGACCACCTGTGGCCTCAGTTGTGTTCAGTGCAGGACACTGCATCACACTTAATTGCTGGCGTTGAAATTTGCAGATACGACTAAATACAAGAGTGAGTGGTTAGAGTTAACAGGATACGAGCTCACTGGGCTTGTGGTTACCCTAATTTCTTTTCGTACTCAAGCAGTGTGTCGTATTCATCAGCTCGTTCGGGCTATCGCCCGAACTGCCCAGGTGTGTGGGCAGTGTGCCTATGGTAGGTGTATGAGTTGACAGAGATGAGACCTGCAGAATCTGGGGTTAACGTCACGTCAAAAAGATGTGGTTTACGGAATATCGACTTCCGTATGTAGAATGACCCATAGACCGTCTGTCAGCCTCTGTGGTTTAATCTCCATTGTTTTATCACCTTCAAACAAAGTGCGAATGTATATCAGTTTCCGACAAAAGTTATCCTAAAATGATTTCACTGTCAAGCTTTCTTTTGAGAAATTTTTTTTACATGAGTAGGAACTAAACATTGTGAATAAAAACAAGATTTGTGCGACGTGGATGCAACCAGCTAATTCGTCTAATAAGGATGTCACAATACCAGATATCTGATCGGTGATGCTCTCAAGTTACTCAGTCTTCGTTACAGTACACTAAAATTTTGGTCGCAAGGAAAGTTCGTCGAGAAAGCTATTACTTGAACGTATGAACAAACCTTTTCGGATAGGAAGAGAACATATCGTTTGCTTTGTTTAGGTTCACCCATATTTGCATGCGTTTTTGTTTGTATGAACTCCTCTCAATTTCAAAACCGCCTCGCTTCAGACAGGAACACCTTGTCGAATGGTTAGCCTCTCCTTGAATAATCCATTAGTTTCAAACAGCGTTTTGTTGCCGTTTCAAGATGAAATATCTAAGGGGTTACTGTTGAGAAAAATTGTAAGTCGACTAATCACATCTCCACCTGTGTAAAGAGTCACCGACAGATGTCATTTCAAATCAGGAAGCTTCGACAGTACAAAATGAAACAAAGCACCATCTCCCGATTTGTATACCATTGTGTTTTCCAATTCTTCTTTACTATCCTCCCGTCATTTTCCAGGTTTTCTTAAAAACGACTTTAAAATTCTTCGCCGGGGACTGTCAATTAGTAACCGGGGACCCTTCATACGACTAGCTGAATTTCCCCTTAATCTATGTGATCAACACTTATCAGCATGTGAGAAATTAGCTCACAAAATTCTTTCTGACCCTGCGCACCCTCTGCACATTGATCTTTCAATGTGCCGTTCTCATATTTCGACACGGTCCGATTTTCGTTCCATAACTTCCAGAATAAATATTCATAGGAATTCCACGGTCCTATATTTAGCACGAATTTTGACAAACCGTGACCTGGTTTCAGGCGAATTCCTGAACAGCCTATCCTAATGCGTTATGATTATTCCTGGATGAGTGCTTTTATATTTTGCGAGACGATGAGTGTAGCTTTTTTCAATTATTTTCTTTATTAATTTCTTTTCCCCCTAATTTATTTGTTAAACTCACCGTTTTTGACTGAAATGCGACATTATTTTTTGTACACAACAGTCTGTACAGTTCAATACAGTACAATGCCTCTCATATCATGTGACTTCTGATAATTAACGCAATTCATCCAGTTTTAATTTAGTAAAATAAACAATCAGTCGGTCAATCAGATTTTGTAGATTTGCCATAACGCGGACCAGTTTTTCATCACACAAGTGGCAGATTCGATCACCCGACCCCGGCAGTTAAGTTCTACTCCTCTGCACTATTTTCCTTCCTGTCGAACACTAACATGAACTCTATGAATTTTAACAATATGGTGACTGATTTGACTATTTTATCTTAAGGACAAATAGAATGCTTAGGCAGCAGACTTGGTCGTCTGCTATAAAAGTGTTTAAGGAAAAGGTTCACAGTTCCAAGCGCAGATTTCTGCCGCTTCCGGATCTTAGTCAGTTGCAGACGACTTTCATGCAGTCGGCTACTGCAACGCGATTGACCTCGACGTTATGCACCATGAGTAACTAAATCAAAAGTCGCGTGGTAAAACAAATTGCAAGTGCGCATTCCAATCACCATTTTTATCTCTAATTTCGTACTCTCCCGTTCTCTTTTTATCAATTGTGATGATTAAACAGGCTTGGAAGAAAGATAACGTTGACCACAAATTTCCAATGGCTTGCACGTCTTTGCCCATTTCTTGACCATATTTTGTTTCACTAATAAGACTTAAGTTTGCGCTTTAGTTATAAACTCTGTCGGCGATAGGCAGGCGGAAGACAAACGAGACCGTCCTAAAACTTGACGGAAGACTGTAGGGTCTCCGCCCAGGACAAATCCGATAGACCTTACATAAAGTACTCCATACTCCTTTCCTGAACAAGCGAAATGCTCTACTGAATGTGGAAAATAACGATGTGCTGGAGTATAAAGTGAACTGTAAGTTTGCAGGAAATCCGTTATACAGAAGCTCTTTTTATTTAATAGCTCCACAAACTGTTGCTTCATTCTAGTCGGCAAGCAACATAAGCAGCCGTCAACCAGCCTCGCCCTTGTCTACTATTTTTCCAAATGTAGTTTGTACTGCTCATGAGTAACATTATCTAGTTTCAAAATGGTGGGTAAATATGATGGATATCAAACAGGTATTCTTTCAGAAACTCCCGGATGTGGCAGTTCGAGTCATTCTGCGATTAGGTCAAATAACGATATCCGACAGCATACCGTTCATGAAAAATTCGGTCCATGATCCCTGTCAGGCTGAGTTAAGGAGTGTTGTGTACCGCGAACAAAATGTCGATGAAGTGTCGGCTTTTTCGGGAATTCTCTGGTAACCGAGTGCCAAAAAACTGGGAATATCGGAAACTAACTATTTTTAGTATCAAACCATTTAATATCGATTTTCGACATTGTTTACTGATAAGTATTCTATATTTTCAACCACTATTGTACTATTGTCAAAGTCTGTTATTTTTTGCATCACGGATGATCCTGGATATCCAGGTCAAGCTACAATCCCTATGCAATGTTACATTTATGGCGATTCATGTATCTGTGAGTAGTAATTTTTCTCAGTAGAAACCCAAAGGTAAGGGTCAAAGTGGAAGTAAAAACCGTAGACAAACTATGTAGAGAAATCCAGCTGAATCTGTGATTACGAGAGCTCTACTGATCGTAAACCCCAGCTGTACTTTTAATACCCTTAACCATTCACTGAGGAGAGTTTGGAGGCCATCTACCCAAACTAACTCTTTGCTACAAGTCATTCGAAGACACGATGACACATATAGATCACCATAGACTGAGTTTATTCTATTCGTTTCAGCACTGGGCTTGATAATACTCCATAGGACTCTGTAAGCACCTATGGATCCGACCAAGGGCTGAGGGAAGAATGAACTAATCAACTCTATGGTTCAAATATTTATCAACACTTGTTTTGGGTAGTATTGCTGAACATTTATCATGAATTTTCTTGAATTCCTCAACAGTTTTTGACAGATTCCATGTCATGCGTGCCCAAAGTTGACTTGCATCACCCAACAAATAGATAACCATTCGTCAACAAATAACTAGCAAATATCTAGAGAATTCTGGTTTACCATAATTGGGCCGAGGATTGTATTCTAAAAGCTACTTTGATTTTCACTTAGAAAAACAGTATATTGTCCCTGGCTGACATAAGCCAACTTCAACCCCTCACAAATTGTCAAAAATAAACAGGCCTTCAAAGTATACCCAACTCAAAGTTCTCTGGGTACAATACCAAACTGGCAACGAGCTGAAGAAATTTTGTTGGAGGAGGATCGTCGGAAATCCGAGAGAACTAATCCAATTTCCGTAAGCGTTCTCTCTTGTACATTTTTCTAATTGTTCATAATATAACAGAGTAAGTTGTTTTTATGCTTTTCCATAGTACCGAAAAAGTAGTTCGTTAAGAAATGTACTGGCCCATAGCGCTGTATGGATATATCGTTCAGTCAGTCGCTCTCGAACACTTGAATTACTAAGTCTACATGGCGAGGTAATGTTCGGTCTAAAGAGTGAAGAGATGTCCCTCTTTAGGATGTCCTAGGATAAGTTGGTGTACACTTAAAACATGCAACACGAATAGGATGACCCGAAGTGGTTTATCTGAATTTGTCTAACTGAATGGATAAATAGAACTGCTAGAGTATAGGCATAGATCTCCTCATTTGCATGCCATCTGAATAAATGTATGATCACCTACGGTGAACGGTTACCGACAAGATCCAAGTCGCCTTTTTCTCATGAGCTTCAATTTGTGTATTTGATAAACTCAGTAATTAAATCCCAATGCTGGCCATCTTCTCGACTGTCCACTTCTAGGATTAATTTTTTGTGCTTTCTGACTGGGCCGAACAGCAGGACAATTTTCTAATCTGACCACTGGCAACACCCATATTTTGGAAATGTAAGACAATACGGAACTGAGTTATGGCGAAACTGCTGAATCTGAGTTAGAGCCAACCTCCCGAGAAAAATTTCAATGGAGTTCATTTCTCCAGGTAACCAGTTGCGAAGGTTTTCCCGTAATAAAACTTCAAGGACGATTGCAAAGGCTTTTGGTTCAGAAGATCCGATTTCAGTTGTCCACGGTTGGCTAGAGGAGGCTTAATCTCTCGCTAGCTGGCACATCATTATGCCAATGTGTGGATTTTGGAACTAATAGAGTGCAAAGACCAGTCAATATCTATGTCCCACGTTTCGAAGCGACTCAATGAAATAATAACTACTTCTGTTTGGGAATTTCTGTTCTCGGTCTCATCCAGTGAGTGTATGGGTCCTGATTATAACGTTACCCAACCATAAGTGTCCGCTGGTCATTATCACCATTTATTCCGAAGCAACAGATTTATTCGATGAATTGAAAATTTGTGTCAATTATCATCCGAATTCACAACGGTAAACCTTTTCCAATCAGGATGTACGTATATATGGGTACATTATTCAATAAACAGAACTCCCCATTCTAGCACCATCATCCATTGTTCAGACCGAATTTGTTCACTTTATGGGTGCATTCGTTCTTTGTGAAAAACTTCATTGTCAGAATCAAATGCGGGAATGAAGCGGGATGTTTTGATGAGGTGGCGATGGAGAGAGCACGTGCTGTTCCTTAGAAAACACCAGAATCGATGCCGGATTTGATTATACGATAATCAAGAACGCATTATTCTCAACTGAAATAAAAACATATGCTCTGCTTTATATCTCATGACCTTGACCATCGTGGTTGACGTTAAAATTAGAGCTAATGCGACGTCGCCAGTGATGAAAAGTTTGCTCTCTAGGGCCCAATTCCGTGGTCAGGACCTTAGGAAAAACATTAAATTGAGACTTCAGCAACATCGATTCTTTGAAGTTATTCAAAATCCTCTTTTGTTATTTTTTCAATCTCATGCTATCACCAGTTTCCTCCGTACGAGCGCGTTATTCAAATCAGCGCTTACCCACTGCCTCGTCCAGTTGTTATATACGGTCCAATGGCAGCTTTGGCTCAGCGGAACTTAGCTCAACTAACCGGATCAGGTAGTACCATTCGATTTGAACTACCACCCGTCAACGCAACCGTTGGTATGGCGACTGCCACAAGAATCGGGACGAAAAAAGCATCTGGGGTTAACACAAACTGTGCAGAGGAGACAACCACAGGTGTTATTCGCCTGAGTGCAATAAAGGTAATTGAAACTGGGATACTTTTAATATACGTAAAGTGTTGGGATTTCACCTTAGAAACTTGGAAGTTACTTAGTGGGGAAATATTTGACGTCCATGCGCGTTTGCAGAGCCTCATGATTAATTCCTTTGTATTCTTTATTCGAAGAACTCTTTTACAGGAAAGCTAAGGGCGATGCACTGTACAGCCACCTTTACAGTTTGGGTGCCCTATCCAGCCTGCATTTTGCGAATGATAACGTAGAGCTTCTTCATAGGCTTACTCGTACAGTATTTATAAACCTGAAGTTGTTTACTGCGGTGACGACTCAAAGACTTTTAGGATTTTGAGGTTAGTAGGCATATTATTCGTTTATCGAAAGCTAACTCGGAATATAAAAATTGGGCCCCAGCTACCAAACGTGTCTGCTTCCACCAAAGTCCCCTGGAGCGAGATAATTGTGAAAACCTTTACTGCAACGGAAAGAGGATGTGTGTTCCTTCTATCACGCAACGTAAACCGACTGTTTATTCGTGTTACCTAGATATTTGTCTCGCTGCGTTGCAGAGTGTACACTATCACATGTGGGCGATTATTGAAATTACCAAATTTTCAACTTGTCTGCAGTATTCAGTCAATCTGCTGATGAATTTCTCAACCGGGACCATCACATTTCACTGAAGAACTTTTACCCGGCGTCTTTCTTAGCCTCTTCCAACTGATATCGAATTCCACAGCTTCCATTATTCTTTTTCTGTTGAACTCGTTTCATCCACGTCCTGCACTGACGATGTCACCCTGGTTAAATATCAAAGGTTTGCGATCTAAACGCCAAGCTCACCGATCAGAAACCCCTGTAAATCAATGATCTGAGCTAGGACCAAAAAAATTTGAGATTTGCTTCTTTAATCAATTGTCCATGTTTACATGCATGTTGGTCTGCATTTCCCCACTGGACGTCATCCCTAACGAATCATTCACAGTAAGTTTTTTAACGGCTTGCGTTACTCTGGCCTTTCGGACAGATACAAAGTTAGTTTTCATTTAAACGCTCAAGTCAAGTTCTTCATTCACATTCTGTAGAGGATGTTTACCCTTCCATCTTTCATAGTGACCAGGTGACATATCCGGGTTTGCTTCAGTAAGGGATATGTGCAATTCTGTCGCTATAGTCACTATTACTGGAACTTAATGTGATTTGACAGCCCGCGAGCCTCCATGACCCGGCGAGCTATACAGGATGGTTTATATCAAACCGATGATTCAAACATGCCTGGAAGGTTAGTGGCGAGAGACCGGATGAAGTAGTCTCCTAGTCCTCCAGTTTGGGATTTAATTTGGGCTGGCAACCCAGTCGGTAAAATGAGTGGAAAGATAACTGGTACAAGCAGACGGACCTCCATTCAGCCACTACCCGCTGCCTTACGGTCAGGTCCTTGTTAGAACGAAAGGCATTGGTTGATAACCCTAGCCGTCCTGCTTATCGGCTGGAATCTAACAGTAATCGTCGTGAATCCCCATGAGTTACACGTTTAGTGATAATTTCATACTTCGTCTGTCGTCGCACAGGTTAACAGGACCACGTTGCCCATTGCTTTGAGCAGGGTGAGCAGTGATAAGTATGGTTCTGTTCAGAGTGCCCTATCTTCTGCTCATCCTATCTCTTCTGTCCCCAACCTACTCTCTTCTTCCACTTTGTCCACCAATAATGTCCCCTCTAATGATAACGTGCCCGATACTTGAAGCGGTTAACTGTCAAACAGTTAATGAGTGATTTTCATTCCTGTAACTTACACTTGCTCAGTCCTCGTCAACCTTGGAGTCTCAGCTCTTCGAAAGTGTATCCACATGCGTGCTGGTCAGCTGGCGGGTTCAACGCTCACAATCCACCAACTGACTGGGGATCGATGTCTGCTGCGCCAGTGAAACGCAAACTCATGATTCCAGTAGCGTAGTTCAACTAGCTGTGCCTGCTATTTGATAATGATGTTTCCTGTACACCTCATGCTAGATCCCGGATGATCGCTATTTATGCACCGTAAGACTCCAAGGGTCCTTCGGAATTAGAAACGATAGCTGTCAAAGGCAACCTGAAGCAAAGAAACAGATGATCTTAATGGTTTGGAAAAGTTTTGTTGTTCGTATCTCATATTTTTTATTTTTATGTGGCCCTGATCTCTGAGCATGGCGCGGAGGATGAATAACTGTTCGTGGTTTGCTATTTAAACGCCAAGCTCAACGACCAGAACACCCAAGAAAATACATAATAATTTTCTATTTTTCTTTTAAGTGGCTTTGTGTGTGTGTGTGTGTGTGTGTGTGTGAAAGAACGAAATTTTTCTGGAAGCACACAATTCTTCTCACGGATACAAGAAGAATCTATTGTTACAATCATGAGTGCCCTTTACTGTCATTTACTAATCGATGATAAACTCACCACAAATCAGCGTTTTGATGTATAACCGGACTTACCGTTCAAGAATTCTATTATTAATTAAATAGAATTCGCGCTTCAGGACACACGTTTTAGTGTACAAGTATGCAAAATAGCGTAGCAGTAATGATGAAACCTGTCGTGCACGTCTGGAAGAATCCTCTTTCGCTCGTATACGATGCATCTATGGGAAAAATGCCCTGTAAGTGAGGTTTTTTGTTTCTATTCATAAATCGGCCTCGTACCGTTCAGCCTACTTTTCTTCTTCCCTATTCGGGAGATTTTAATTACATCGAAGGCTTCTTGCAGTTATGTTGTCTGATAAATTCCTGCTAGATGGTTTGCATCTGTAATGATCGTTTCTTAAACTACGTGTAGATTATTCAATCGTTTTCAGTAACCTGGTAATCGTGTACATGTTCCACGATTTATTGGACAGCGGTTCAGCTCCAGTGTTCCTAAAGTGAATAAATGAGCCGTCCAAATATCTCTGATTACTAATTTTTAATATGGGTATTTAATACTTCCATCCAATCCCATTTTTCAGCGATGTATGACTGAAAAGGGTTCACATTGCTTGCTGGACTTGAATATCAACGCTATAAATCGACTGATTCTGTTGGGTATACCCCCAATAGTAATCCTGATTAGCCCAACCTCTCGAGAACAACTAAGATCCGTGTTGGAACAGTACTGGGATAATGACAAAACTTCTCTTGCTTTGTTGCGGCCGAGGAAACCTTTGCGCAAACGATCTGAAGTGAAGGAACTGGCTGAGAAGTTGTGGCAAGATGTGATGCACTTACGACATTTCAGATCGCATCTTTTGACTGATACGGTCCCGTTGATTCCAGCCAATGGACAAACACAGAAATTCTCCGAAAGCGACTGGCTTAGAAATCTGATTGCTGTGATTTCACACCAACAAACTCAACCCGTGAGTGAAATGTAGTCAAAGCAGCACTAAGGTTGCTAATCGGACCACCCATTTTATGACTAGTATCTTGAAGTTAAATTATTAAAGCATCCAATTCTATGGTTTTTTCACCTTTCGTGGCTTGTTGGCTATTTACGAAGATCATTTTGCTGTTAGATCATTGCTCGTAAATATAGCCGAAACATCTGGGAGGAAACTAGTAGTAGTGTATATATGTAAATAAAATTCTACTATATAGTCAAGCAAGACTTGGAATTCAATCATTCCATGCTGTCTTCCGTAACCGGTTGACAAGATTGACGGATTTCGCCTTGTTTTTTTTTTGGAATACCATTTCGTGCTTTCATGACTATGGCTCAAGTTTTAAATACCATGCGTGTAGACTGAGTTGACGTGGACATGTCCAGTCAAACGTGACAGGATCGCTGTTGTGATCAGTATGCCAATTACACGCTCGTGATACACGTAAATGAATGGTTCTGTACGTATTTCCATTTGTTTTGTTTTTTTTAAAAATCATCATTAGAGGAAACAGAATTCACTATATCTGGCAAAAGGTGCAACGACCCCCACGGGGTATCAATGTATTCTTTTTGTTAACAGGGTCCCTGTCATGAATATCTGCAATCGAATATTACATATCTGCTTCCTTCCGACTGATTATGATAAATAAAATGCGTGTTTCGTGCACAGAACACAGTAGGTTTGATTTTCTAGTTTATCAGTTCACGTGAATGTCATAATTCTGTTTCTCAGGTATGGATTGGTGAGGAGACTCAGTTAGCTCAGGAACTGCTGGAAAAAGCGACTCCAAAAGAACGGGAAACGGAAAAAGTCAATAATGCGATTCCCGCAAAAGGTCAGTTTATTCAGTCATTCAAGTGCACACTAAGATATCTGCTCATAAATGTTCTCACCAATGTTTGTAATAAGTTGATCGTATCGAGGTAACTGCTCCATCGTAGGACTGTGGTAGAATGTTTCGAAGGAACGCGTTCGCATTGATTGGGCGACAGAATGGAAGTGTATTGGAACCCCGGCTCCAACATCAATTTCAGCATCTGAGCAATCATTTCGGGTAAAATAGGTTTTGCAGCCGTTTGAGTATTTTCTTTGGATATGTAAAATACGAACTTGACTTGGCGCTCTGCACATCTGAGATGTCGCAAGATGGCCTTGATTTTACGTTTCCCCTGCTGAATTAATTGTCATCAATCACAATTTTTGTCAAACTAATTTATCGCATGGGTACACACTATCATGCTCTTATTCGTGCGTTGCTTATCTGAAACCGTCTTGGTTTTGATACAGTCGGAATAAACTTAACTTCAAGCTAGAAAATTTGCCATGCTACCGTTTATTTTGAGTAAGGAAGTGAAAAATTTTAATAATACATATGAATTTCCTCTTGAAGAAGATATAGGTGTTCTCAGATGACTCTAAGCTACTGCGGTGTAAGATGAGTTCGTAACAGTTTTCTGTTCTTTCGAATAATTCCATTCCTCAAAATAGAGACTGTTAAATGATCAGGAAAATTGTTACAGATGCACCACGACTGCTATTAGTGAGAGAAACACTGGTACCGCCAAGCTTTTTAGTTTAGTATTGTGTTTTCCCTGGATATCCTGGAAGTTGTGGCCCCATGGGAAAACATGTGCGACCAACGGCTTGCCTGCAAGTCATTGGGACAAAAGTCGTTCGCACAACTTGGCTAGAAGGGTCAAGCTTTTCTTGGTGAATGTTGTAAACGGCAGTTCAGTTTCGATCTGAAACGAAAACGATTGCTCATTGTCTTCAGTTCACTTTCTTCGGTCAGTGAAAATCGCACGGATGTACTGTTTCTGGTTGCTGGTTGCAAGCACAGAACGATAGCCAAAAAAATCAAAAGATCGTAGGATTAGTCAACTGGAAATATTTCGAACGTAAGAAAACCGCGGACTGCAAGATCGTGCCACGTGGACTGAGTGAAGTGGGTGGAAGAAAATCCTGGAAATCTAGGCATAGAACTCAGCGTTTGTTGGACATTAAACAGAAATATCTTTGCTGCACTTCACCTTATCTCGCATATATATATATATATATTGCCTGGTGAGAGCTAAGAATCCAGAGAGATACGGCGAAGAAATCAGCCACTCACTTTGGAATTCGTATCAGTGTAAGAGAAGTTAAGAAAATGTAATCTTCCGTCCACATATGAAGACAATAAAGATTAAATGCAACGGGAAAGTGCCTTCTTGTAAAACGGAAGGTCTGCAATATCTTGAAACTATTGAAAAGTGTATTTGTTAGTGTCAGCCTCTGAAGGTGCTTCTGGAAGATCATGCGTTCCAGGGTAGCTGTAGCATCCCTTGACTTCTAAAAGGACTAGAATATTTAACAATTTCACACGGCAATTATCTTGGGATAATTCAAAATTGCTGAATTTGAGAAAGTTGGTAATTAAATTTGAATATGTGCGTAGTGAACGAACCCAGAACCATAAATCTGTAGAATTCTTCACAGATTTCGATTCCCATTCAAGCAGCGTTCACCATCTGAAAGGGTCGTTTTAAGCAGCTAGGAGGTGCTATCTGGAAAATCCGGCAAGTTTAGGCTTTCCGGTGATGAGCGTAATTTTCGCGATAAGGCCCCATTCTGTTATCCATCAGGCAAAACAGCTTACCTGCCAACACTAATCATTTCCAGTATCTAATTATCTTTACTCACCTTGACATAGTCATAATTTCTCATCCTTCAAAAATGGTAAACGTAGGCTATGCCCACGAGATCCGGATAAGTGAAAATACTTGTAACTTAAGCCTAATAGCTGAGTTTTCTAATCTATGCTGTAGAAGCCACCATTGTATGTTGACGGGATACTAATACCTAAGAGTAAACGATGAGTTACTCACCCACGGATGAACAAGCCTCTGATGGTGATGGTTCCGAGTTGTAAACTGAAATTTCTGATGTGTAGCGGAACACCAAGGGACAGCTTTCATCGGATCTGTGAAAACTTTCAAATCAGCCTGTATGCTAAATTAGGCTTTTGGCTTTGTCACACCACTTTAAATCGATCGAAATTGAAGTTTTCGGCCTCACAGGCTGAATACGAAGATCAGCCGAAAAGGAAAACGAATTTGACAAAACCATTTGATTTTTGCTTGAAACACTGAAAATATACCCTATGTTTTACCACAGTTTCACATGATAACGCGTGTGATGAGTGTTGAATGTCAGATCCTTCCTCAGTAAGACCGCGACTAAATTGCCGGTTAAATCAAGTTGACAACAGCATGACAAATTTTTAAAAGTCTGCTGCATCCACGACTGCAGTTGACCTCAAAGTGGGAATTCACGAAGAATTACTTTTCATTTGACCGGTGCTACTAGTCGCTTACACTGGTCTGCAAATGTTCAATCAACTTTGTACTGAACTGCAAGAATTTTATACTGAAAATTAAAATTGAGTTAATTTTACGAGACTACACATGTTCATTATATTTCGCACTTTTTGATCTGTCTCTAGTAGACGGCCGTTGTGCTCGCAGTCGGGCGAACGGTATGCTTCCACAAATTTATGTTTACATGCGTGCAATAACTCTCAAAACACACATGACAGGCTGGCATGATCAAAGTGCACAAGAATCGTCCAGAGGACAATTCGGGGTGGAAGAAGCGAACGATTATTATGCGTTGAGGTTAATTCCCAAAATCACTCGATTAGTTTGCAAGCAAGCGTAAAGTCAATCAGTGGAATAACAAGTCGGTCTATCCTCACGGCTTAACGGCGTATGAAGTCACCAATCTTCGGTGTGTAATGACCAACGACATCTTGTGCCATTTTCCCCTACTTAAATTCAAGTGATTTTGTTAGAAACTGCGCTCAAACTACATAATAGTGAAAGTTTACTGTAGTGCGATGAAGTACAATGCCTGAAACGTCATCGTCCTCTTTGTTAGTGCTAAACTTTCACGGACTGAATAGTTTATTGCCTACGTATGATTTAATTTGTCTCAGATGAGGCGGAAGTTCCACGGCAGACCAGACCCTCGCCATCCTTGAGTAAAGAACTGGAAAACATTTCAAAACTGACATCTCAGTTAAATTTGCTGGACGATCAACGTACAGCCGGTGCTCGGGGACTCATGAAAAACGTTGTTTTGCACAGGAACGAGGAGGATGCGCCTAAGCCAAGTTCAGATGCTCGATCCAAACAAACACTTCCGAGTGAAAAAATACGACAAATTCCGATCACTACTGTTCAGACGGACAGATGGCCACCTGGCGTAGATGTGGATGAAACAGACATCAGTTGGTCCAGTGATATGCCACAGCCGCCAGAAGAGGTCCTGCTTCCAATCACAAAACCGAATGTTGACGGCAAAAATTTGGAATGTAAAAGGCAAATTGAAAAATCTGGTTCAGTCAATTGGAGTGAGTTGATTGAACAGCGTTATCTTTTGCATCTGATACTGTACTGTTCTCACATGCTCGCCGAGAGTTTGATAGCCACAAAGAAGGATGTTGGTGTGATATTGGGGATGATAATCCGTGTATCCAGAGTTGGGGAGGTTTAAACTGAACTGGATTGTTTGTAGCGTCTATCTGTTGCTTTTGTGCATTTGGATTCCATTCTATGATATGTTCATTAGGCGGTTCTTCTTTTCTCTATTCCTGTAGATTTGCTTTCTGCCCTTTTTCCGTGTGCACTTTTCATAATAAAGTGTGTCGTGCATAAGGTTCAAATGATGATTGTTTGTTTTAAAATAAAATTCTGATAATCTGTAAAAAGCACCAAGTATAAAAAAAGTCTAAAATCTTGTTTTTGAGAATCGTATCTGGTACCGTAAATGCCAAACTTGGATTTTAAACATGCTACTGAAATGCCTCGTGTAACTAGTTTAGCTATTCCGAACAAGTACTGTCTTACTTGGGTTGTGATTCTGGTCTCTTTAGCAGTCCTTTCTTCCGTTTTGTATGATGCTTAGTCTTCAACGACTACCAATGGCCTTTGCAGAGTGATTTGCCTGGCTGTTTGGCAACTGTATCTCGAGCTCAAATGTTCAGCTTTTCTGTCTGATCACACTGCATAATAATAATAATAGTAATAATAATAATATTGATATTAATATTAGTGACAATAATAATGATGGGTATATTTCTCGAAATTCGAGAGTCATGCACAAGGCAAGATCAAATTTGCACATAGATGGCGCAGTGGAAATGGTAAAACAAAAATTTAGTCGTGAAGATGCAGTGTCTGTGCTCTCATAAACATAACTTGCAATAAGATGGGCTAATCAAAAGTTTTGGGCCTTAAATCAGAGCTAGATAATCCATCGCCGAAACTCTCTGGGGCTGACTATGAGTCGCGCACTGCGAGTCAATCCATGTTTAAACGCATCAAAGTTGCGCTTCGCCGGCTTGTTAGACGTACTTGACAATAAATAGATTAAAGTAAATGATATCGGCTTTCTCCATTGAGCGCAAGCTTTACTTAGAGCGGAAGCGTTCGAAGGTGTTAGAGTAGATGGCATTTGTTGAATGTCAACCGTTTTAGTGGAGTCAACCGAGGGAGATCGTTCGATTATATCAAATTGTGCGGATATTCACTTGTTTGAAGTCGTTGGATGAAGAACTCCTAATCTGGAAAACCTGTTGACCAACTTTTGCCCTATCAAAATCGTGCCTCGGACTAAATAGATAATGTTTCTGCAGCTAAGTACGCTGTATTCCAGTGCGTTCGTTGCTTTTCAGTCGTAGTACTTAGAATAGAGTGACCAACACTATACCTACAAAAATTAGCGATAATCATTATTCTAAGAGATCTGTTGTACTTCCATTGAGTATATCAGCCGACTCGTGTCAATCTGATATAAACTATAGGAAAACGCATATTCTTACAGTATTTCATGTTTTGAAGTGATTATTGATGGACTAGTGTGTTCAGTGAAATATTTGTAGTCCTACAAGGCAATGCAACCTGATACGGAAATCCGGTTCCCGATTATCAGCCTTTCCAGCACGTAACAGGACGACAGGAAGGTGACGGATCGCTGTCCTATTATTTCTGGTCTACCTCCGAAAGTATTCGAGCTTATTTATGCTTGAACTTTGTCACACAGTCGAACCTTCCAGTGACTGCTTACTGATTGGCCAAGTGGCACGTCCCAGATAAATTTTAACTACCTGCAAGAATCGTCCATTTTGTTTATAAACATTTCACTTTTCAACCTGAAATCGAAATACTAAGATAACTTCTAATTAAATGTTCACACAAAGATTCCGCAGTTCAGTGGTAGTTGGACTGTAAGTAACATTGGCCCAATGAATTTGAAAATGTTTTGGCCGTACCTCACGTTGTTATAGGACGGCGGTGCAAAACTAAAGGATTAAACTTCTCGACGAGAATATCAGTCGTCTAAAGTCGAAGGTCAAGCCAATAGAGGTCAGTTGGAAAACAGGTGCAAGATTTCCGGGTCACTGTCGTAAAATGGTTCAAGGCCAGCGCCAACGACAGCGACAACCTTAGAAATACAGAAAACTACCAACAATTGTGCATATGCAATGACGATATCACCCCTACCATTGATGAAATGTTTGCTAAATGTCAAGCTCAGTCATCAGAATCCCATGAGAACTTCATTGCCTCGGTCGTACTGTCATCTATGCAAACCCTAATGGATTGGACTAATTGTGAACACCGTGAAACGTGTTCGTTCGACAAATGTTTATCATGACCGAATTCAAAAAGGATGTGTATTGTTATTAAGCATATCGATCATTCAAACCTTTCATGAGCACACGGCGGACGAATCTGTTTCCGTTTCTCGGATTTAACGTTTTCAACTGTGGTCTGTTTTCTCCTGTTACTTAAGCCTTTTGTTATGATCCAAAGCGTAGGAAATGCACTTGCCTAACATATCACATTGAATTTCTTAAAAATATGCAGTTATTTTAATAAATGCTTTTATTTTAGTTCACTTTCAAAACCTGTGCTTGCAAAGTTCATATTTGCAAGCAGCCTGACCGTCGGAAATTCGCCCCTTTTTAGGAATAGGCATTGTGGTGATCGGTTTTCGTGATACTAAGTTGCCCGCTTCACCGTGACAGTTGATAAGAAGGAAAGTAGACCAGCGAAACAGATGCACAATAGTGTACATCTGAGAGCAGGTTAGTTTGGCCTTTTCTGGACGGACTGGTCGAGTAGTACAACAAACCATGAAGGAAGTTGATGATGTCGGGGATGAGTCTGGATGAGGTGATTCGTGTGGCATTTTTTGCTTGGGCATCTCTGTTTATTTCTTCCCTGGCATCATTTTGTTTTGCTCTAAGGTTTGGATGGCGCATGCCCAACAAACACACTAGTACAAATAATAGGTTAGTTTATTAAGCATAATAAGAATAATGATAATAATGTTAGTAATAGAAGGGCAGTAGAAATAACAGTTGAAGAATTAAACCTTTGATTTACATGAAAACCGGAGTGTTTTATCTTCATGTCTGAGTCATTTTATTGTGCTCCATGGTCATCGTCCTTCCAAACGTTCTTACTAAACAAAATAATGAAAGTTACTGACAATTTGCTGTGACTACCAATCGCTTACCGCATGATCCTATCGACTACACACATTGCTATTTTATTATATTTTCATTTCAGATAATCCAATCTCTTCTGACACTATCATGTTTCAAAAACTACCCGCCGATTTCGTGTTGGACGCTTTTGGAATCTGTGTGCACGCGAGTGGAGCAAATTCACCACTCTCGACACGTCGCATGTAAGCGATAAAAATCCTATTTAATTTAAAAATTTATAGTTAAATGTTCGGAGCACAGTGCAATCGGCAGACAGCGTAAGTGGTCGTGATGATAACTATCAAATTTAATTTGGGTCCGTTTACCATACTCGGAATCTCTGTCGTAACCAGTTAAACTGATTTTCAGTGTCAAATGGTTGACTAGGTTCACAGAGATTTCCCAAAAAAACCTTCTCCACATTATTATTTGCTGCTTGCAGTTGTTTTAATGGATTGCATACGTGTTTTGATGAAAATTATGCGTGATATTTGAGACGTCATCCGGTGCACGGTTGCACCGATTATCACAGAACCTCGTTTGGTTCAGACACAAGAACAGGAAGGATTGAACGTTGATGAGGAACTACTTTCTTTTCTAATAAGGTTGCCTTTTTTCAATCATTTACTTCCTTTACTAGTGGAACAAGAGTGCATATCGTTTTCAGTAATGGGCTGCAGTCAGCCAAGTTCTTCCAAATGGGAAGGTTGAACGGAAATGAAAGGATTCGAGCGCTCCACGTTTGATAAGTGAACGAAATTAACGAAATAAAGCGTGAAACAGGAACATGTTCCCCATATTTGTGAGGTTCGTAAATAGTTCGTTTCATTTGTTTCATGTAGCTGCCCGTAAACAGTTTGTTTTTTCATCAACGGATGACGATTTGTGAAAAAAAGAACCTGAACCGGGATTAGTGAAATTATCTAGGCAAATGGGCAAGAGAGCGATTAGTTCTGAATTGGCCGGCTTCCCAAATAAAGCACAGATATTATACAGTTTAAACTGATGACCCTCAACGATTTACAGTCCTAACTTCCAATTGATTTCCTATTAGTTTGTATTGAATATACCGTTCAGAGTATCATAGCAGCTGCAAGGAATCCGCTTTATTTTGGCATAAGAAGTAGAGCATGCATAAACAAATGCGGAAGCGTGGAGTTGTAGACTTTGCCCATCATATAGCCAAATTGGACCAGCTAAAAACATGTCCGTCAGAACTAAGTGTTATCACGCTTATGAACGGGATAAACGGTAGTGATTACCGCACGAGTATACTTACTCACCAGATCGTCCATGCACCTATTAAAAGAACCCGCTTAATTTAATTTGACCTCTCTTGGAAAAAATACAAACTCGGTTGAGCAACTAGTCGTTACCGATTACGTACCAAAATGTCTACATTCCGACTGGTCACTGAGCAACTAGAGATGTTGTACGCGATTTAGCAGCAGCCACGTTCAGCAATACCATCCTGGTGTGGAATATCAAATTGCCTTTGAATAATAAGCCCTGCCTAATGATACTGAGATTTCCTTTGAGAAATTCGAGACAATTAGTCCCCTTGGTCAGTCTGAATCGAGCGGATAGAGGGCACAGATTCTGAGATGCAATCTTTCCTTCAGTTTTCTCAATCGTACAACTAAAACATGTTAATTCACCTTAGAATGAGTTTAGGAGCAACCCAGTCAAAAACAAACGGTGTTGACGAACTCAGGACAGTGTTTGGCGAAAGCCAAGTGGCTAATGCCAGGGCAGGCACACTGTGCGCTTATGGTGGTAGCTTCAGGCTGTTGGTCGATAAAAGCCTCACAAAAGTCAAACAGTCTCGGGTTACCTTGAAATCACGGGGTATTTGATCGGGGTCAGTTTGGTGACTGAACGTCACAAGAGGTTTCGTGATTGGCAAGGCTGGGTTCTTCTTGCTCACCATCTCTTCGGGTGGGGGATGAGTCATTTGTTTCAATAACCACTTGGGTGCATGCTCTCCAATCCGTTGGCCGAGGCAACAATTCCTTCTTCTTATGTCAGATGAACTGGTAAATTATGTGAGAGCGTTTAGGTTGGGCACTTTTGTCGATTGTCTGTTTACATGCAGTCTTTTGGTGGGGTATAGAATGTTCATCGCAGCAGCAACGTAGGTACAGCGTACATTTGAGGTTTTGGCTGACTCGGTTGGATAGATGATCACCTTTTAATGGTAGGTGGTTATTACTCTTTTTTTCTACACTGAATTGACTGGAGACCCTTTAGGTCGTTGCGTTTCGTGAATCTTGATAAAATTATCAGGGTATTCGTTTGCCCCGACAGTCTCCGTTGGAAAGTCCTCATTCCTGCACTGGAGATATTTCGGGTTCTATATAAAAGTGTTTTTACAAGACACCATTTGTCACGAACTAGTGCAAACCTAGAGAATCCTAAGAACTGGCCAAATCACTGGTGGACTGTGACCCAGTAAGTTGACTTGATGGGCGACTTTTTAGGTGAATATCACCAGTGGCCCTTATTTTAGCGAGAAAGTTTGTTTATTTCATTCTAGGTCATGGCTACGGAAAGACAGTTAGATGTTACTAAACAGTGGCTGAAGGTTGTTAAAAATTTAGTCAGGAACTCGGATGATCAGAGACTGCTAAGTGATAGAAAGGCATATGATTTCTGATTCCATTAGACCACACTAATATTGCATATAACACATGGAGACAATAGAAAGAAAACCAGACGCACCGTACCTACCAGTGCCATGTAATTCGCAATCCCACGCACTGGAGGCTAGTTCTATCTGAGGATAGCCGTACACATAAGGGAGAGCACAAGACTGAATCTTCAGCCCAGCAATGTACTTGATGATGGAATAAAGGTGGTGTACAAGAAAGTTTGGCTGCCTATATGCAAATTGGTTGGTTGGGTTAATATAATGAAACACGCTCCAGAAGCAAGACAGTGTACACTTCGTCCTACGGTCCACGCTGGCGAAATTCTAAACTAAGTTGGAGTAAACATAAAGACAGAGTCGAATTGTTCAGTGCTAATTGGGACGAATGGGAGTTTCCCCTAAAACCATGAGAGACTAACTGCCGATTTTTCAAATTGGGATGACCTGCTAGCATATGGAATAACACCGTGTTAAATTATTTTTTCCCTTTCTTAACATGCTTAGTTATAGATAACCAGAAGTAGCAGTTTTGCTTCCGGTCAGGGGAGTTGTAATCATTACTCTGCGGTTCACTATAAAATGGATTCAGATGTCCGTCGTAAAAGTCAATCGGTTCATCACACACAGGTACGTGACAACGCAACCGCATCCGAAATGACAAACTTCATACTAGACACAATTAGGCAGCGGGCGATTTGCTTTTCTGTTCGGGTTCGTCTTCCTAGGGCCCGATCGAAATTAATGATCCGCCATGGAGGACATACGATTTAAGAAGCTCATCTGATTCTGTTTCACCCGTCGTTCATTTAATGGTAATCGTTTTAGGCTGTCATTTTCGCATAAAATAAAACGTCTTTAAACTGATCCATAAGAAGCTGAAATCACCAAAAATATTTCCACCGTTTCACGAAGAGACTTGTTTGTAAACATTTAATATTCTCCGCCGGAATACATCTTGTGGGAAAATGTTCCATTTTTTGTATAAGTCTGAAAGAATCATCGGTACTTCACAAAATGGATTCGGAGAGATCCTCCAGTCAACATCTAGTTTCGTAGGACGTGCATAATATTGGTCCAAATAAACGGCTACCTGTTTGGATGCTTGAAATTTCTCGTACATTCTTTTTAGTTCCGAGTGTTTTTTTACGTTTTCACTGCATCTCGGAAACAAAATGATGCTGTAGAACTATCTCCAACATTCAGATGGTCGGTCTTTCGCCAATGTGAATATTATTGATTGCACTATCGACTTTGACGTAAGAAAATGCTGTCGTTATTTACTTCGATCACAGTCACTAAACTGGATTGTTTGTCAACGCAACGCTGCTTGCGTTCAGTTTAGCTCAGCTTGTATAAGCATTAACCTTAGAGCAACATGCTTTGGTTTTGGCTTGCCACCTGAAAGCGCCGACTGGTCGAAGAGAAAACGAACAAGGAATAATGAAACACGGATAAATATCCAAAGGGAAAAAGATTTTTGATGCAAGAACGTCATTGACCGCGACATGGAACCATCTAATCTGTTGTTTCTAATTGTCAATATAAGCTCCAAAGAACAAAAACGAATTAGTGACGGCAGAAAAGAGGACGAACAAAGTGCTCAGCGACATAGTGTTGACCGGAAACTGGAGTCGGCTATCAGTCAGATGGGATTTTATTGAATCGGATCACGACGATTCACAAATCCACGTGACAGTAGTACTCAAGTGTGCGTCAGGATGTAAACTTTACATGATAGATCAGATGGAGTGAAGAAACAGCAAACGTGAAATAGAGAGGCAAATTTTCGTGCTGTGTGAAGAATAGGCGGCCACATTATGTTGAACAAAAAGCAGTGTCAAGTCATGCACTAACGACTTTGCGAGTACGGCGAGAAGGGCGGCCATGTATAATGGAATCATCTTCAGAAAAGTAGATGGTAGATGTGTGAAAGTCTTGAATCGCCAAATGGAAAAGGATGAGCAAAAGTACGGATTTTTGGGGGAGATTAACGTTCACATGGTTCGGCTAAGATAAAACGTCGCCAAATCAGAAGGAAGTGGTTCGCATACTGAGTTTGATATCCACGCTGCGAGAGCCGGAGGAAATCCAAAGTGGGACAGTTTAGTCACTAAGCATGAAAACAGATTTCAGGGAGACATAAAGCGGTGACTAACTCAGAGGCACGTATTTAGAGGACTATTTGTGATGTGCACACTGGGCTAAATGGTTCATAGACGCTCGTGGGAAGTGGCGCTCAGGAAATCCTCTGAATGCCCGTGCGAGGTAAGAAAAAAGCGACTTCGGGGAAATAGAAGTCGAAGGTATTAGACATATGGCTACAGTGGAATTGAAGAAAAACGGAGAAGCAGAAGTCTGGTTAGCAAACGAGTTCATTAAACAAATTACAAATAGCCACAAAATTGAAGGAGAAGAAATCTCGAAAGACGGGTTTAACAAGTGACTAAAATACTGAGAGCTAGTGGTTTTGGGTTAGAGTTTGCCTTCAGAATGTACCCCACGTAAAGCGCACTTTGACTGTTTTGCTGCCAGCATCTGTTTCTAGATTGACAAATCGGTGGTGGCAGACCGGACTGCACTACCGATGAGCTGTAATGAGAGCGAAACTAGAGTCTGGTGCTCGTCCCTGATGCAAGGTTGAACGGAGGACCTGAGGTTTTGCGTTCAAAGTGGATTCCGATGGACAGAAAATTAAGACTAAAAAAGTATGATGGTACCTTGAAGAACAATGTTTCTCAAGTCACAGAAAAAAATGATTGTATCAGAAGTGTGACAACGCTCCCTTCGTGGGTAGGAAACGAGTTCGCAAAGTACATACTTATTGGTTGAACTGTCACCAAAATGTGTTTTCGAAGTAGATGGAATATGCTTACGGTTATTCTTGGCTGAGATTTACTAACACAGTAGTTCGATGAGCCAGGATGAGGATAAATAAGTGGAGAGAAAAATCAGAAATGAGAATCAGACTGAATGTACATGCCCAATCACCACATCTGTCGAAGATACATGTGTGAATCTAATTATTTGCCATAAACGGTTGACGACAGGGAGCTGTTTGATCTCACCTTCTATAGTAGTGTGATAGCCATTTCGCTGCGAATGTTCAAATCTCCGAAGATAACAACACCAAATTTCGGATCTGTATCAAACATGTTCAATGCTCCGCAGGATACGGGATCGAAGTTTGCGGATTCACGGCTGTTGTGGGATGGATCAATGCGACAATAGGGGTTTCAGTTGAAATTCATTACTGGAAAACTAGAGTTGTAGTGCTCACCAGGTGGAATCTGACTGACTAATGAAGAAGCACCCATATCGGCTTTGGGCAAAAAGAAGACCAGGAAGTGTACTTGGGAAACCGGAAACGAGTACTGTCTGTCTAATTAGCGGTGCAGTCAGCGAATATTGGGTGAGGATGCTACGCCCGGTAAGTTTGCCAGTGTCTAGATTGAGAGGGGGGACGAAAGCGAGCGTAAGAATGCTGCGTTATGACTTGTGTGAGAGAACACACCGGTATCCACGTTCCAAAGACATTAAGTGGCAAGCTGCATAGGGTTTTACTTGTCCAAACGTGCTAGCTAATCGGATTTGCACTTTGTCGCACTGAGAATGCCCTTTCAATGGGGTAATTTCAAGTCAGACTGTACAATAGAATTATGCTAGCTTTCCACTGTCACGGGAACCAAAGTCAACTGTTGTGATTGCTGGTTTTGTAAAATTTGATATTAATCAAGCTCCAAGCTAATTCATTTTCGAAACCCATTTTTCTATCAGGAGAAAACATGAATTTTAAATCTATACCCTTGTACAGTTAATGATGAAATGAAAACAAGAATTTCCAATTTAATCGCGATAGTTCGTTGTATAATGGGCACACACTACTACTCCAAGTGTTATGATCACGGGATAATCGGTTGATAACTTATATTGTTTTATTTGATTTCCAGGAAACAGCCTAAATATGATTGCTTGCAAAAAGTAAATAGTTTCAAAGTTATATACAACCATAGTACAATCGTACGTGGAGCGCGTGAATCGAAACTGATTACTTTCTTTTTTTCTTTGTTAATACTGATTTCACAGATGATAATTCGTAGACGATCAAAATCCCATCGATCCAATAATTTTGGGAACTGGGAAAATCTTAAAACAATTCAAATTTACCAGAAGCCATATTTGTCTTACCTCCGGTGATCACATTTAAATCGGATGTTTTGTCGTTTGATTGCCGAAATCCTGAGCATCAAACGTAGCAACGTCACTATCGATGCTTACTAACCGAATTATTTTCGAACTACTCTCATCCAAATTTACACCTCGCATCCATTCATTTCTTATCTTGCATCTGCCGTGCTGCATTTTTCCCATAGTGTGACAATAGAAGAAGTTGCCGACGCAACCACACTGACAAGTCCGCGCAGTGTCGACGTTAGCAGCCCTGGATATTCCTTGGCCTCAAATATAGGCCGCACGGTTTGCACTTCACGTTCCTCGACATTGGAAAAGACAAACACAGTGGACTTGGGTAGCGTAGATGAACGTCACTCCGCGGTATCATCAGTACCATTTACAGCCTCAAGGTCTATTCTGGCGGAGTGCGCCGGAGAATTCGGCCAAGATGGTGGTGCATTGGAACTGCCAGAACATCGAATACGGCTTTTCATTCCTCCCGGTGCTTTGATGTCTTCTCCGGCATCTCAGCGCATCTTTCTTCGAGTAAGTGCTTTGTTGATTTAATTCACACTTCTCGAACCACGGATAGTACTCAAGGTTAGTGTTATATCGAGCTTTCCAACATAATCACTATTCTAAGTCACAAAACCTGGAAAAGACATCGCACACCTGCGGAGGCTTGAGTTGCTGTTTCACAGTCTCTTCGATTTATGTATTCACGCGTCCGTTGGGGATTTCAAAGGCACAACTTTTTTCTCAGATGGAGGTGCTATTATTTCCGACAGTTGGTGAATGTGGCCGGCGGATGAATCTGAAAAATCGGCTGGATGAAGCGAATATTAGGATCTTAAACGACCTGTAAAATCCAGTTCTGTGATAAGCCCGGAATGTACTTTGATTTTCAGTCTTTGGCACCGTCGTATCTCTGCTCGGTGTTTTATCTCTGTTTTTGAATGTATAATATCCACCTCCCCGGGTTCTCTTTGCTTCGGTAGTCTGAAGTACCGAATGTACCCACATGCAACAGCATCGTCTTTTACGAATCTCTGCAATTTAGGATTAACCGTTGATAGTCTTTACTCTGTTAGTTCAGTTCAATGCCGCTTGTGTAAGACAGCAGTGATCAGCTGACCAAATATGCTTCCGGAACAGTTTGACTGGTATCCACGAAAGTCGGCATCCATGAATGCAGCTGGACCACTTCATTTTTATTTTGCAGAATTTGATCCCATTTTGCGGAACGACTAAAATGGAAGCAGACCGGCTTCTTCTCACTTACAAGAAGAAAGACGGCCATTGCGTGCGCATTCCATCGTAATTTTTTGTTTGCAGTTGTGGAAACCTATAAAGTTTGAGGCATACAAAAATGCGTAACAAAATAAGTTTCCCTAATCGAATTTCGATTATGGGGAAAATCAAATTGCAGTTCCCACTCAGTAACTTCTCAAACTACATAACATCCTGTGAAATGATCTGACTGCTGGTTTACCTATTCCAAATTCTCCAATTTTGTTACCAAATAAGTCGGCCCCGTACGTTCAAAGTCAACTTTACACTGTTCCCTCTCTTACGCTGAGAGCACTTGCCTGCTGGACAGAATTATTTACCTTTTGATACTTTGAATACCTGGATTAGATTTTCTGCAGCCCTATTTTTTAAGAGCTGAATTTTTTTCGTGAGTCTCGCTTTTATTCATACCAGTGGCCAATCGCCGTGTATTCACTGAACAATCGGCATCTTTCTTAAGGGATAGCGTCCAAATCTGAATACATTATTCCAAGTGAATGCTTAAAGTATTGTTGTACACAAACATACTCACTTCCTACAGGAAGTGGCTAATCGTAATTAAGGCGTCCTTTCAGCTTATGTCGTTTGAATTCTGGTGACGTAATCATCCCGGGATTCTTTTTTCTTGTTTACTTTGGCTGCGAACTGCGCACATTTTACCTTTATCATTATTCCTAAGAAAGATTCAGTCAGTAAATGACTCGTACGTGTATCACGTATGTATTGCGTACCCACGCTAGTATTCTCGTATCATACATGAACAGTTCACATCCGGTTTCTGTACCTATAGCTTTTACACAACAGAAGTCGATGATTGACTGAAGCAAAATTCTTATCCTTCCTCTATTTTGACCGGGCCCTCGTCTGAGAAACCTTATATGTTTGAGGAGCTCAACCTGTCCACTAGGAGTCCATGTTGTCGTTTGCACATTAATAGGCTGTCCATCAGCTGTTTCCAAATGTGTTATCTTCCTAATTTCTATAAGCGTTTGCTGAGAATGCATGAGACTTACTGGTCGGTAGTTCTGTATTTGTGCCCTTAACCCGCCCTTTTGAATGGACAATACTGCCTCTACCTTTCAGTCCAAGAGAATTCACTTCTAGCTGAGGGTGGGTCCATGTAGCTCACAAAGATGCTACTCGGCACCGCTGCCATAGGATTACCGATGATAGCTATATGCTTTCCGGTCTCATTGAATATAATTCCTCCAGTGGGCTTAGCGTACCACCTTCGATTAGTAGGATTTAACGAATTATTGGTTCTTCCGTGAAAATAGTAGTCTCCGCAACTTCGGTTTTAATATGTTCTCCTTTGTATGCTTGAATAATAACTTCGTGTAATGTCCGATTTTCTACTGCTCACAATGAACAATTTGGCTTATCAATACCCGTTTTTTGATAAAACTACAGGTTTACGATAGTGATCCGGACAAGGGTCCACAACTACCTCATCAATCACCCGCAAAATCACGCCTCATCAGTCCACTTGTAATGTGCGGTCCCCGTGGCTTGCGATTCCGCATCCCTGTCGAGTTGACGGTCCCGCGCTATCCCTCGGATTTTGGATCTGCTGTTGATTCAGATCTGTCTCAGTGCAGTCAGTCAGAAGCCCCACCTCGTATTACGCTGTTGCACACATCTTCTTTCTCCACGTCCACATCGGCAGATGAGGAGTCGTGTAAAGAACAAAACAGCGAAAGGAGCAAGGTTCACTATGCCACATGGCATGAAATTCCTCTGATCAGGCCGAATGAATCAGCTGCTTCGCCTGGACTCACTCTGGATGGCGGTATCAAGTCCACTATCGGGGAGTCCACCATATGCATTTCGATCGACCATTTCTGAAGAAAACGTGCACCTGCCTAACCTTTTCACGCACATTAGCATGATCACTGAAGCACTCGAACACCATACGCACTCACAAGTTCATAATTCAGATATGCTTCAAAATTGCAAAATGTCCGGATGATTAAAATTGGCTGACGTACTTCAGACAAGAAGTCAATCACGTAACGCATTGCCAGATGGGTACCTAAATATAGGTTATATTTCTTCTGCAGAACCGATTTCCGCAAATGCAATTTTGACCTCCGCCGTTTTTGTCCACATTTTTCATTCACTGAAGCGGACAATAACTGCCAATACGAATAAAAGTCAAAAAAATATCATCGAACTATTTTATACCGGTCCTTTAAACCTATTGTGATTCATTCCAAAACATTCACAATTCGAATCGGGGCAAATTTATTTACACTTAATACTTCGCGAAGTTTTATCATGTTTGCTTACGGTAAATTTTTGCTAATAGCAAATCGCAAACTATAGATCAGACATTTGGAATAAATATTATTTGTACAAGATGTTGTTTTTTATTTACTTTTCATTCCGTGGAAAACCGGGGACAGCTGACTTCCTTGAGTGTTGTTCCAATTCATCCGAGTTTATAAGTTGTTGAAATTCTCTTATTTCGGTCGTTTTCTGATAAGATTTCATCTTTTCTCCTAAAAACAGATTCAGAAATCTCCAGATTAGCACATTCAATAACTAGCTCAAATGCAAATATGGTGGGCTAAATTCATTTCAAATGTATGGATCACATTACCGAATGATTGGAACTCATGTTCACCGATATTTAATGACTTCCAAGGACTCGTTCGATTAAATCTGCCTGATTATCACCAGCTGTGATGCGAACAAAGTTTTGGTACTGTATTAAGAACTTGTTATAAAACTCGCGGAATGTTTCCGTACTAGCGAACTTCATGTCACTCTTCAATGGTCTCACAACGATTTGAGCCGATGCGGTTGAATTTAGATCAATCATGCGAGTTATTGAATAATGTAACTGTAATGAATATTCACAAATCATTTCTTTGCTTCTATATTTGCGTTTTTTCACATATATAATATCATATTCATGAGACCTTAGGTTGTAAAAATATGCATCTTTGCTTTACATTTCAATTTAGATCGTCTTTCTCCGATTTATAGTGCAAATAACTCTTTCTGTTCGTTCGTTACTGAAGTCCAAATGTCCGCAACAAAATCCATTACAATCAACGACGATGAATTTGGACCTCGGAGGTAATGGAAAATATAACTTTGATATTTGAATTAGAAATCACTGATGATGAGGCGTAATATCCGCTAAGAAATTGTACACAAATGTCAACATGTACGCGTTGACAGACTTCGGTTTACAGAGATTCTAAGAACTTGGGTTCACACGATGTAATGTGAACCGGATTCAGTTAATCTGAGACTTGATGCGAGGAACCAGATAGATACCCTAATGGTGAATACACAAAAGTTTTATGGAAACGGAGGGCGCCGGAGATATATTCTTCGTCGCTTAGGTGAAAAAGAGAGCACCAGTTTCGATTTGTTTATTACCCACATAGTTGCGAAGCAAGTGAGGGAGCAAATTGTCAAAATAGAGAACCCTTTGAACAAGACGAGACCACGGGGCCAATCTACTAACTAAGCCGGTGCGTTATGGACAGAACTTTTTCAATTTGCCGTTGGAAGCTCTATCACTTTGATTAAGTATTTTGTTGTGGAGGTGTCATTTGAAACTAATAATTCTTAGACGAGGTCCCTGACGGGGAGATTAAAGAAAGCTATCAACGGATTCAAACATACATCAGTTGACCGTTTCGACAAATATTAGCAATCCCGAGAAATTGTTCATAAATAGTGTAAGTGATAGAGACAGAAAAAAAATTAGGAAGTCTCTAAACTGATGCAGCCATTCTTGCGGATCGAAATTTTTGCTATTTAATCGACCAGCTTGTGACGACAAAGCCAATTGCCTGTTGAATGACCAAATAAAATCTATTGAAATCAAGAAAAAAAGGACAAAATCACAAAACGGCCAATTTCCAAAGACTAGAATTTAAATTCTAATGGCACTTGCTAACATTTATGATCCCAAAGCACTACTAACACTCGTCTGTACAACCTGCCAAACGTACACAATCCAGACGGGACATTGAACTCGATACTATATACGATTTATACTCCTTAGTATTCAATCGCCCCTTTGAGCTGTCCGCATATTTAACCCCCTTTTTTGTAACTATCGTTCGATCCAAGTTGAAATCTGCATGTAGTATCCCTTTTTCTTTGTTAGAAGCGATCGACGGCTTGTGACAAGATATTGGCGAAAATAAAATAAATCTTGGCTTCTCGATATCTAATGTAAAAGAATTTCTCGTGATATGTACGTCGAACGATTAGTTTTCCTCCAACAATAAGGTTTATGGCTAAACGGATGAAATTGGCGTGACAATGCCCTTGGGATTGCAATTTCCAAATATATTCGGTACCAAACTAGTACACGGTATCATTCATAGCATAATAAGAGGATCGCCAGTCCACCGCTGGCGGATGAGGTCGTGACGTTTGGACGTGAGGGTCGCGGGTTCAAATCCTTCCACTACCGGTCGAATATCCTCCCTTCATTTGGCAGCGGGCTCCTTCTTGAAAATTGATGTAGACTGTTCTTTCATTAATAAAGAAAGAAAAACGAGCGAACTAAAAGATATGCAAACAGCTTTTAGGTCTTGATAGATAGAAAATCTTATCCGAATTAGAACAGGTTTAGTTCTATTTCTGAAATGGAAATGGAAAATCCACTGTAATATCTTTGTGTGAAATTCAGATAGACGACAGGCCGGTGGGCTGTAGGTCTCGTACAACAAAAGCCAACAGGGGTAGGCTGGAACATACATTTATCCACTTCGTTCACCTCAATTGCAGACAAAATTGCTGTGATTGTAAATCGGTCTTGGAATGCTTGTTTAGCTGTACTGAAAACAGTTTTTACATAGATATCCAGCGCAATACAATTTGTGTGGTTCTCCGCGACTGCTTGTTATACGCCCTCTTCTCGATTGATACTTCTCGATTAGGCTGAAGACTAGGGAACTACATCCTTTGAAAATTCTACCTCTTGTTTCCGATTACTACAACTGGCGTTGCAATCAGAGGATTTCTTTATTGTGTTC
Source organism: Fasciolopsis buskii (assembly GCA_008360955.1). Lineage (NCBI taxonomy): Eukaryota > Metazoa > Platyhelminthes > Trematoda > Plagiorchiida > Fasciolidae > Fasciolopsis > Fasciolopsis buskii. The sequence continues at coordinate 97,936 of LUCM01009291.1, forward strand.
ACCATGATGATTTGGTAAAGGTAAGCAGTCACTCTAATCCTTCAGAATTTGAGTATTAAATCGGGAAGTTTGGAAGTTGGCGCTTGATACGCAAAGGATTGGCGTCTGAAAAGAAAACTCCTTAAGTTCAGACTTTTATCGGCAAAGATCAGAAACTTCGCATTTCTGAAAGCTTTTGTTGATGCACTTTTCGGTTGATTCAAGAATTCGATAAGCAGTACTTTCTATCTATGTATTTTGAAACAGCCGAGAGAAAGAGAGACATCTGTTCCACTCCTTGGTGTGGCAGCCGAAACAACCTACTATGAAATTCCTTTTACAAATACTAACATAAGCTATCAAGTGCAATTGCGGTAATCTAGTGGAAGTAACGTCACGAAACATATTGACCACTGGATTTGTCTGGTGATTTGAAACAATGTCATTTTTACTTTTGTTTACTACTACAACCCAAATCACTGTAGCTGAATGCAGCATCTGCCAATGAAACGAAACGTCATCCGTTGATTTTTCGCTCGCGACCCCCTGGTCGACGGTGGTCAAGTCGATTGAAGGTCTCTCAACAAATTATCGGAAGTTCGAATCCCGGACCTGTCGGGTACTCTGGTGGTAGGTGGCTCGTTACCGTACAAGACCTAATGAGACATCACGTGGTTCAAGTTCACACCATGTTTCAGAGTCACGGTTGCTGATTCCCTCTCCACCGAGTAGTGGCTCCTAGCGGCGATGGCGCAAGCTATTTCCACTAAACTTGCGCTTCAAACAGATGATAAAAAACACGCCCAGCCGGTGCCCCATTTTGGAGCTCGCAAGGATTCCCCTCTCCATGAAAGCCAGTGTGAAACATCAGTTCTTTGTTTTCCTTTTCAGTGCTCTAAATTCAATCAACTCCGCACAGATATATTATTCTTTATTCACTCTAAATTACCATCTACACTCTAACCGGGTATATAAAATTGAAAAATTCTGGGAATGTTCAACTCAAATTATTTTTAATGAAAGCTGTTCCGCCGTCTTTTTCGTATTATTTGCCTTGGATTTTGTTCGCCACGTCAGTTTCCATGACATCTGAAATCCGGGGAATAAAAATGCGATTCTATGTACCTTCGAATTTACGGTACATCAGAACATAAGTTTCATTATTGGCTGTAAATTAAAAATTCGATTTGCCTTAATTGTACAGCTGGTCGTCTCCATCGATTTCGAATGCAATGAGTGTACCCGTCTGATACGCTTCGGCTCACGTTGATTCCTTTTTTTTTGTTGTTTATTTCTGATTGTTCCGAATTTCAGCAAAAATCTTTGATTTTCATTGTTTAATTCGCTCTGCGATGGTGTTTGGCTCACGTTTGTTTAGATTAATCAAAATTTCATTGATGTTGGACTGGTGGGTGTGGTGCTGTCGGGGCGTCGGGGACGATGAATATCCAACGAAATAGGCGATTAAAATCAAGAACGCGTGTAAGGGAACGATGGCCATTGGTAGAAATACTCGTGTCGCTTGCATCCTTTAGCATCTCTGCTTGTGTAGTGTACCACTGGTAGTTGAACTTTCCGCAGAAATTATGCCATTTCTTTCTTTCCCTTTTACCTTGCAGATATAAATATGTTAAAGAGATCCAAACCGGAGGACGTGTTGAGGGACGATGATCCATCCCAGGAATGACTCGTTTGACTGTATGGTTCCTCTGTTTTTTTCCGACTTGCATATTCCTCCGAAAGCCGCCAACAAAGGTTTCTGAGTTCTGTCTGCACTCTATAAATAAACGTCATTCCTCACTTTCTTGTTCTTTTGTGGACTTTTGAGAGCGTACATACTCTGACGGACTTAAGTCCGTGCCTCCATTAAGACTCGCACTTTTATTTTCAGATACTCGAATCTCCGTTGCTATCTATCTGTTATCGTGGGTCAAATCTGAACATACTTTGAATTATCCATTACAGTGTAGTGTACCGCATGATAAGGGGTTAGAACCGGTGGTGACTACTTGGTTTCCTCAAAATTTGTTTATCCAGTATGTATATTCATGGAACCCGATAGATCTGTTCGGTGGGGATATTCGCACAACGCGGGGTGGAGACCCGTGACAAAACAGATAGATTTAGGCGTAAAGCCTGAACTGTTTGATGATAAATTATCAAAGAAATTAGGTGAGGTTGAAAACCTTACGAATAACAGTGATAATGCTCGGTCGAGTGCTGTGATTCTGCAGTGATTCCCGAAAGTTGATGAGGCTTGTAGGTCGCGCCCCGAGATCTACGCATCCTGGATGGTTGAATTTGTAATTGAAGGCCGTCTTATGTAGCCAACCCCTGGAGTCACCAGACTGCGTCGGAGCCCGTGGGTCAAGATCATCGGTTGTACATGCCGAAACGTACGTCCTTTGCCAACATGCTGTGGTACTTTCCGTGGGCTTTGTGTTTCTTTGTTCTGTGTACTGAACGTTGGACCATATAATCTCATTCTGTTCACTCACAAAATTTGCCATGGATTCACATGATGGAGGCACCGACCATAACACCCTGGCGCCTGACACCACCGCGAAAATCCTGTCTTATTTCTCACTTCCTTGTTTGTGGTTCACTTAAACAGAATCAATATTTTGCATCGGTAGCGTTCATTCTCGATCTGCGATGTATTCCAATATAGTACAAATCCTGCCCGTCGAGGCAGCAGAGGGAGTCAGTGATTTAGATTACAAAATATCAGTTGGGAATCTCTACAATATTCTCAAAGAGGCAATAATCAGACGCACTAGGTTATCCGATTAGCAACGCCTTGATACTCTTTTTACAAAGTTGAATTGCGGGATTGGCAATCATGTCATCTCTTCACACGCATAGAGCAACTTTTGGAGTCTCACAAAATGAATGGCTCGCTTCAGGAAATATGTGGAGGAAACTTCCTCCGTCGACCAGAGTCGTTTTGGTATTATTCAGGTAACACGACTTGATAGCAGAATTCACTGAAGTTGCCGACATTAAGTTTGACACTAATCGTGAGAGCAGGGTTGCTATTACGGTCCTATTTGTAACAACTCCCGACTCTACCTTTCAACTTTAAAAGCTAATCAAGCATCTGGCATCTCAAATGACTACTGTACTGAAAATATTGAATCAAGTACTTGTCATCGAGCCTTTGGTCATTCAAAAGACGTTTTCCTGTTGCATCTAACCTGTCCTATTGTAGGTATCATCACCAGTTCGATAGAGAAGCCGGTCGATGTCAAAGCGAATCGAGCGCGGGACGCAAAAAGCCCTAATTTGTCACAGGTCATCAACATCATCCCGATGCTCATAGGTTTCTTATTTCCTGATGCGGATAGCCTCATTGCTTGTGACATGTCCACGGGAATACTTTGATCTGTTGTCCTTTGTTTGATGTACCACTTTATTTTCACACATTTACACTCCACATCGCAATCAGGAGTTCTTGCCGTTATCAAACCTAACTCCGACCACTGTCTGACCTAATAGGGACAGATACGTTTTTGTCTGGGCAAAAGCCTGTATTCTGTTTCAACGAAGCCAGATCCACCGACTTGTACAGTTCCATCTTTTCTAACTACCCACCCAACGTCGTGGGTCCCTTGCCATCAGCCGATGTCTACCGTTTTCCCCTAAACTGTATCCACCGTTTCATCCCTTGGCCAATGGCTGTCCCCGTTGTCGACACCTCCAAGGAAACAGTTCTCAAAGCTTTCCTACATTACTGGACTTCTATGTTTGGTGTTCTCTCTACAGTCCTTAGCGTTAGAGACGCACCATTCCATTCTAAATTGTTTACTGATTTTTCTACCCCGCTTGGATCTAAGCGTATTCGCACGACCGCATACCACCCTTCATCTGATGGATCACTGTAAAGTTCTCATAGACATTTAAAAGTCTCTCATCCGCAACTCTTATGAAATTATATGGGGAATGCGCTTTCGTTGACCATATTATGCATCCATAACACGTTAAAGGGAAAATTTGGTTTTTGTTCATTGGATATGGTGCCTGGCACACCCCTGAATATATCTGGAGAGCTCTTCTTTGATAATGTCAACGTCATTGTTCCGCCCTTGTTTATTAGTCATTTCCCGTTATACAAGAATATAATTAGGGCCCTCCCGACCCGTCCCACTTCGCGTCCGAAAGATCTAACTCCATGCACATGTTTTGGTGTTTGCGATTTTGTGAAACCCTCTTGCAGCTGCACACTCAGACGCATTCTGCGTTTTTTTCCCGTTGCGAAAAGTACTTTGTCAATCTCCTAGGTGTCGATTCAGATACTGTAATTATTGAACGGCTAACTAACAATTTCTCTATTCGCATCATAGGACTGGTGAGACCCTCAAAACACCACCCGTGTCTGTATCTGACACTCAAAGGTCCCTTAAAAATGGTGACTGGAATGCCTGACAGGCATTTGATACTCTAGCCCCGCCATCACCCGTTTTGGCAGGAAGACCTTTAAACCCGTTCATTGCCCACTCCGTAATGTTGAGCTAGGCCTCGACACACCCGCAGTCGATGATCTGATTGGGGCATTGTAGGACGGGCCCCGAGGTTTATGCGACCTAGATATTTGAATTTTTATTTAACTGCTGCCCTATGCAGTCGAGCCCCGGAATCACGTGGACCGCGTCGGACCCTGTAGGCGCAAAACGCCGGTTGCACGTTTTCAGTCTTGGCTTGATGTCACGTGAAGATGCATGGCCTGTGCAAATACGTTGTTTCTTTTGCCTACTGCAGGCTTCCCATTTGTCAAACCAATTGTGCTGGTCGATATAGATGATTTCAACAAAACAACTGACAATCACAGTTCCACAAATGAAGATGAGTTATGTTTCTGCTTACTGTTTTAGTTTCAACTGTTGACAAAAACAAATTGGAGTCTTTGGCAGGGTGAGCGCCTTAAGAAACATTTTGGCTCCGAGGTAATATAATCATGAGGCCTATTGCTATAATGTTGTATGGCTTTCAAAGACTGAAATTGGAAGTATTATTGATCTGAGAACCTTTCTAGGAACATTACGCTTGACTATCGTCATTAATCTTTTCAGTGAACTGGATAATCACCTCAGGTTTAGAAAGAATACTTGCAGGAAGTTTTGGTGGGCATCGGGACACTAGGTGTCGGATTCGTTTCTTGCGGCAAATGTCACGTGTCTTTGTCTGCACTAATCAAAGTCCCGGTTGCGCCACTCTGACTAGACCATCGCTCGTCGATTATCAGTGACATCCAAGGCTATACTTTATGCACCACAGGTTTCACGATTACACCAGAGTTCTCTTAAAGTCTGCTCCCGCCATCTAACATCGGCAGTCTCGAATACGGTGATTTAGGGCGCACTGCTGCGACGGCGTTAAAGACAAAAATAAAGTGAGGAGACATTCTACTGCCGTGTGCCCAGAACCAGGTGTTTACCCAAAGCGGCGTAACTGGCGGATGTAATGGTGAGCGTCTTATTTTTCTTGAATGCTATTAAAACTCCATATCTTTTGATTCGTCAACCGTTTTCTCCTTAAATTGTAGACTTTCGACGTTGGGGAGTATACTATTGACGACACCGCTGTTGTGGTTCACTTGTAGATGACGTTCGAAGTGCGACCTCGAACGTGCCTTCTATCTGATTCCGATACCGTGATTGAAAAAGCTCCTCACTCAACAGAGTAGAGAAGACCCGAGCCAAAACCTGAATGTGAGAAATGTATTGTAAACGTCGTGGTTTCCTGTAGCACCGACACAACGCTGCACGAGAAAGTAAATCATAGCAGACGGCGCCGAATGATCGGGGCGATTCGAAAGCGAGACATCTCGGAAGATGCGGAAACGTGCAGATCTCGTGTGTGATAAAACAAACGTAATTAAATGTCACATTGTGTTGTTTCTAAATGGCACAAAATTGATATCAAGCGTCCAATCAGATTTTAGGGAAGATGACCTCTAAAAATAATCGATTTTCTCCGAAGGACCGACGCCACTATAGGAGCCGCCGGCTAGAAAACTGACGAAGCTTTCGGTGAGCCCGTGGGCTGGAGGACTGGGCGAGTCATAAAATGTGAACCCAGTTTGGAATGAACAAATGTACATGTGCTGTGTGAAAGTGTGTTGACGTTCTGTAGGACGCTGGCGGGCGGAATCGTTGAAAACTTCATAAACCCTGAAACAGTAGAAGATGAACCTGATTCGTTCCTAGTGACGTGCTTGCTAGGATCGTCTCCCAGGTGATACCGCATCGACACGGTACAGACGTCAAGAAACGGCAAACGATAGAGATGTCCTGAAGCAAGATTGTAACGTTCGGAAGCAAAGCGTCGAAAGCAACCGAAGCGAGCCATGAGTGATCGATGGATCCAAAAGTCGTAGGGCCGACGAAGGAACGAATTCATCAAATCAATGAAATAAGAGGTGAGAACAGGTGCAGCAACCGGGAGGAATGTAAAGTATGTGCGATTGTAACGTGGAATAAATGTAATTCTTGTCATAGGTGTAAAGACGTTCTATTACTTCCTGTGGTTAGAAGATCGTGTCTGCTTCAGTCACGAAAACATTCTGAACAACCGACCCCTCGACTGGAATGTAAGATAGAAACCGTACTTGCAGGCGGTTGTGTAGCAGCGCATTGCTGACTTGAACGTGAGGCAGTCATCTCGTTCTAGGACGTTTCAGGTTCCATCAGCTTTTGGCTTGAACGTGAGGCGAAAGCCGCATTCGAAGCTATAGTAGTGCCTACTCTGAACGTGAGACTATGCTCAATCCAAGTCGCAGCAGACAGAGGTAGTTGCAGGTCTAGCCTAACACAGAAGTGTCCTCAGAAAGTCATGCAGGGTTAACACGGCGTCTTGAACGGTTAGGCAATACGCTATTTTTAACGTATGTCACTTTGAGACGATCGATGCTTACTCCATTGACGGGACCGAGTCGATCAACCATGAAGGTCTTATCTTGATGAAAAACCGCGCAAAGTGGGCCTTCCTAATGTTGCTGTGATGTTTTTTTCTGCGCAGCGAATCAAAACGGCTAAATACAGCCGATCAGGTGTCGAGTTCGTTCGGAACGCGTATTTGTCATCGCTATAGACGAGACTGAGACTGAGATTCTGCATGCTCATAGACAGCCGAGCAGCTTATGTCTGTACAGCGAGTGAACCAGGACTCCGTGGCGTAAAACATTCTCCAGGTAGTCATAATGTCGTACCTAACACAAGTTCTGCGACGGAACACTGGATATGTGCCTTTAAGCAAGTGATAATACCAAGTAGAACTACCGTTAATATTTCGCACCAGTCGGGATTCTTGTAAGAGATCAGACCCGCTTTGAGTTGGAAATAAAAACATTCGATTAAACCGTGCGATGGCGAGTAGTAAGCGGTCCTGCGGATCCTCCCCATACCCGGCATATTGGCAACAGAACAGAACAGATTAGTTCAGTCAAAAGAGGAAATTGATGTATAGTAGCTGAGTCATTGTGAATGTCATCAAAAATGCCATGGATTTGGTAGGCATCTGTTTAGGCTTCGGAACCCGTTAGTTTGAGAATACAACACTGTAAAATCTCTATCGGGTGGTGTCATGATATCCTAGGTCATGAACGAAATTCCGACCGCGTGTGATTTATCGTGCAGCATGTGGAAAACACCGCCAAATAATTACCGACTCACCGAGGGCGCCGAATGTTCCAAAGCTGGTTTAACAATTTAGAAGACGTTTGGAGTACGACCTCAAACGTGCATTCTTTCGGATTCTGAAGCCGCGGTTGAGAAAGTCTCTTCGGCCGATGGAGTAGAGAAGACTCCAATCAGTAACTAGATGGTGATAAAAAAGAAGCACCGATACAGCAGTACACGGATAAGCAAAGAACGGCAGGGAAATGAAGATTATTGGGGTTGATTCGAAAGCCAGGACTCTCAACAAGTTCAGCAACAGCAAAAAACGTACAGATCTTGTTTGCCGTGAAACAAACGCAACCAAACAAATTCCACAAATTTGCTGTCAAGCGTCAAAGCAGATTTTAGAGAAAATTATGACCGGAAACAATCACTTTTCTCCGAAAGACTGATTAGATTACAGGCTAAAAAACGGACAGTCTGAGAGGGCACTTGTTGCTGAAGGAGAGAAGCATTCAGTGTGGTAATTAAAATGGTTACCGATGCCTGTAACTTGAAGTTACCTGATGCTGACGGTAAACATTCATTGTTGAATAGCAGATTATGGCATTTAATAATAAGTGCTACTGAAATTCTAATATTATAACTCCCGGGACACCCTAATTATACATGAATTTCATGACGAAACAGCACTGCAAATGCCTGCAAATATCCAGCTTTCGATTCATTACCGAAGCACCAGAAAGCCAGAAAGTAGAACCGCCAGTTGGTAGTTTTGTCGATAGCACGGTTTTACATAACTTCATCAGGTTATCTTACATGAGTCCATTATTGAAGAGACAAATCATCGATTTCCAATATACCATTTACACGTTTTAATGGATTCTTGACTTCAAATCTCACAATTTGGTTTAGACAAACTCGGTGGTCATTTGCGAAAGCCAGGGCAGCTTTCGCGGCACTCATGGAGCTGCCGCGATATCCGGCTTTCCCTCAAAGGAAGGGTGTGCACTGCCACTGTCCTTAGGGTTCTACTCTACGTTCGCGAGACTCGGTCTATTCGTGTTGAGGAAGCCCAGCGACTTTCCGCGTTCGATCACCGATGTCTCCGAAGCATTGCTCGTGTCTGGTGGGAACATCAAGCGAGTAGTGACGAGGAGCGTCGTCGTGTGTTGGGTGCAGACAGTCGTCCCCTGTCTGAGGTACTCGCTCTACCTCGCCTTCGGTGGCTTGGACACGTTTGCACATGATGCCCATCGCTTACCTTTTCGTGATGTGTTTGCTTTCCCTGGGTAAGGGTGGAAGAACTGACACGGCGACCAAGCTAGGACTTGGCATAGAAGTATAAAGAAGTTAGCTTCGACTTTGTCCTCGGTTGGAGCTTCCCGCCTTCGTGGTTGGAGCCCAAGAGATGATGATTGCGTTTGGCTGGAAACGTTGAGAGATACGGCTCAGACCAGAACTCATTGGCGCAAACGCTGTATGGCCTGTCTTTAGAACAAGTTTCTCTTAAAAAACACCGAATAAAACCACAAAATCGCAGTGTACGATGAGAACCCAAAACCAGTTGCTATGTTATAGTTTATTATTTCTTCTCTCTATTTGCCCTCCCGGCTGCACTTTCATTTACATGTTGTTGCACTAGCGCCATGCTTGTTTTCATGCCACAATATATATATATATATATATATATATATATATATATATATATATATCCAGGTGGCACACTCGCGCTGCTTGGGCTAGTGTTTCTGCCAAGCGCCTCGCCGGTCATAGACTGCTGTTTTGACGATCTTGTGAACTAAGTCCCACGGTCGATTAGCCGAAAAGGCTTGCTTGCAAAGTTTTCATAACTCAATCCAACCTTTTTATAACTGGTTCAGATGTTATAGACATTTTGCATTTTTCATTCTCTTTTTCATCCAATTCTCACCTTCCTCAACTTTTGGGTATTAAAATTCTCAACTTATCACAAGTCCCCGACAGCATTAAAATGACTGCGGGGAATCCGGCGGTAACAGTTCTCCGATTTTCATGAAGCATCATAAAAATCGTCTAGGTCTTACAGACCAAGCATTGAATGTTTTGGTTCCTATGTGAATGGTTGCTTCTCGGAGTCTTCCAACTTGGGCTATACTCGTTTTGACCCCACTGAAAATGGATGGAAAGATCCCTAAAATCTACAGACACTATGGAATTAGTTTGAGCGAATTTCTGAAACAGTCAAACGGTGCCATTCTAGAGTGCTGTACTGAAACCTGATCTACACTCTTGTCGCTTAGGTATCGACAAAATGGATTCTCTGTTGTGTACGTTGCTTTTTATGAATTTGGTATGCCACCCAACCCAGCCCCCGGGTGAGTCTACTATAGGAATCTGAACTCGCAGTTGGTATAGTCCGCTCAGTCGATAGAATAGTCAAGACTAGATCCAACCACCAGATCAGAGTAATGTTTTATATATGTCATGGCTCCAGAATCGAACGGACACGACAATGCACGCAAAAAGCCGACCGCAGCAGAAGATGCCCAGCGGTAGGCGTGGTTGGAAATCGAAAATCCCTTCGAGTGCGGCATGCGTGGAAAATTACAGATCTCGTGTCCCGTAAAACTAGCGCAATCAAAAAGATGTCACGAAATCAATATTGAACGACAAAAAGAATTATAGAAAAAAAGATGTCCAAAAAATCGATTTTCCCGGAAGATCGCCGTCGGTGAAAATTGTACTGTATTGTATTGTATAGACTTTTGTGTACAATAAATAATGCCGAAATTCAGTAAAAAAGTTGAGAGTAAAAAATAAAATAGCGGGAAGGAATTAATAAACACAATAGAAATACACTTATCGCTTCTTAGAAAAATATAAAAGAATTCATCTAGGAATAATCATAACACATTGTGACAGGTTGCTAGAGGATTCGGCTGAAATCCGGTCACGGCTTGCCAAAATGAGTGTTAATACGGGACTGTGGAGTTCCTATAAATAATAATTCTGGAGGATATGGAACGAAAAGCAAATCGTGTAGAAATATGAGAACGGCACTTTGAAAAATCGTTGTGCAGAGGATCCGTGGGATCAGAAAGAATTTTGTGAGCAAATTTCTCACATGCTAGTAAGTGCTGATCACGTAGATTTAGGGACATTTCAGTTAGTGGTACGAAGAACAGCACCCGGCAAGCAATTATAAAGTCTTTTTTAAGTAAACCTGAAAAAATAACAGCAGAACAGTAAACAAGGAATGAAAATGACACTGGTTTACAAATCAGGAGATGGTGTTTTGTTTCACCTTGTACTGTCGAATCTTCCTGATTTGAAATGACAACCGTCGGAGATTCTTTGTACAGGTAGAAATGTGAGTAGTCCACTTCAGATTTTTATCAGTAGTAATTCCAAGATATTTCACAGAATCAACCCTGGTAATTGTTTTTGAGTTGATGGAAGACGTTTCTGATGGGTTGCCTGACCGAGAGATAGAGAACAGACATGCGAAACATCTAGATGTATTGAGATTTAAACCGGCTTGTGCAGAGTAATCGTAAACAGAAGTTAGGTTGTTGGAAAAACTTCGAAATGGCTTGAGAGAGTGGGAAAACCTATCAGCATACTTAAACAGATGACAAAGGGAGCTAGTAGATAAGTCGCCGATGTAATTCAAGAAGAGGAACGGTGATGGAGCAGCACCCTGTAGCACTCCTGAGTTGTTAATCATCGGTTTCGAAACTTTACCGTCCATTCGTGTTCACTTGGTTTGGTTAGTAAAGTAATCAGACAGCCGTGCGAATAAAGACCTGGAACAACGAAATAATTGCACTATGTGAAGTAGAAGAGATCGTGGGACTAAGTCGAATGCCAATGAATAGTCCAGGAAGGCGCAACGCACAGATTTCACTGATGCGTTTAAGGACTTACAAATGTGGTGAATGAGGGAAGCAACAGCGTCCAAAGTGGACCTGTTACTTTAATAAGCAAACTGAAATTGGTTGCCGGGAGGATGCATAGCAGAACGCAGGCTGGGGTTCGATGTCAAGAACCGTGAGAATTCTCTTCACATGATCCATCACCAGCTACCAGAATGGATGCCTTAGCCAATATCACGTGAGCTATGGCAATGTGTGCATGCTGATTACTGGGGATCATTTTTGGGACATACTGTGCTCTTGTCGTTTACTAATGCCTTTTCACGTTGACCTGAGGTATATTTGACGTATTTCTCACAACAGAGTTAACCCCCAATTAGTTTTGAGAGAGAATTTCAGCGGTGAAGGATTGTCGTTTGTTTTAGTCAAACAGAACGACACTCATTTTATTGGACGACTCTTGGATCACTGGTTGACTGGCCTCGGCTGTTAACATGTACATCTTGATGTTCGGCGTTCACAGTCTAATGGTGTTGCGAAAAATTTTAATCGCAAATTCAAAAGCTCAGTTCATTCCATCAGTCTTTATTTATTCCTCGAACTTGGTAGTGTCGTTGACAGTTTCTGCTTGCAAAGTTCCAATGCTTCACACACACACACACACACACACACACACCTACGGGTAAAATTCCTCGTAGCCATTCAAAATCCCTAATCCTGGGACCAATTTTGAAGACATAATGAGTGATAATCTAAGTTACTCGAGAGACAGCGACTTATGGCAGGCAAAAAATTATTATTTTGGACAACAGAAACCGAATGGTTAGCGCTTGGGATTTAGGCAAACTTTCATTTCTCATACGTCATGCTGATCAAGTAAAGTTCAATAATGAAGGCCAGTCTGAGGTCACATCACCCTACCAGAACCTGATTATGATTCGGATGAATGCGAATCGAAAAATAAGTCCGAATGGACAACTATAGGAAAGTCTGAAAGAATGTGTGTGCCACTGGCAGGGGATTACAAACATCATGACTTTGACTAAGAGTATGGTGTATGTAATACCTCCACCTGGCTTGTGATCAACCACGTTACAATGCTTTCATTGCTCAATTGCACTACTTTAAATCACATGATTTCGTTTCTGTTCAATATTGCTTTCATTCACTAATTATGATTTTTCACTCCTTGGTTGTTCTGCGGCGATATGTCGATTCAGAAACGGTTGCGTCTATTGTTGGAACGTTTTTAAACACAAAATTATCACGTCAGTCTCTCGACAAATTGACTTTCGCAACTAGTCAACTCACCTGTGTAGAAATTTCGATTGATGAACACCATTTTCGACCCCAACCCTGTGCGTTTATCTATGTCATTGGCCAAATCTTGCTAAGCAAACGGATTGGTGCAGTGCTATTCTCGATTTACTCTTATTTTTAAGCAAAACTGATTTACTGTTCGATTTGTATTCTAGACGAATGTTTTACAGAACCGCTGTACACGAACGTGCACTTCGAATTTTGTGCAATATACTTCGGCAAATCGTCGTTTTACGTGCGCTTCTCGCAAACCACAATCCACGGTCAATATTGAGGTTCAACCTTGCATGCCAGTAGTTTTTATTTTCTAACGGATCAATCCTACAAAATGTGGACAATCCGAGACACATCTCGAAACTGGAGCTGTATATTGGGAACTGCCTCGGCTGCTCACACTCCACACCTATGACTGATCATGAAATTCTCAAATTTTCCAAATGTCCGGCGGTGGCCAAGCGAATAAGGCCATTGCGTCTGGAAGTGAAGGTCGCTGGTTCAAATCCTCCCACCGCCGGTCAACTTCCCCACTTGACAGCCCTCTGTTGGCCACGGTTCTCTTCCTAAAAAATGATGTACGTTGTTATTTCATCAATAAAGGAAGTATAAAATAAAAGGTAAAATATAAAATCTCGCCTACAGGGTGGAATATTGATTCCAGTACCTTTTCTTCCAACGTCTAGCGATGTAGCAACGGTGACTGTAATTGAAGTGACTTATGTTATATGCAAATGAATTTTGTATTCGTGGCTAACCTGAACTTTAGGGTTTTGACTGAATTAAGAATACAATTCATGTCCACCTAATGTGTTCTACTATTTTGCCGTTCCATTAGTTGATTCAAGTTTATTCACTGCGAATTCGATTGTTCGTCCTTGGTTCATAATACATCACATTAGCGCTGCTTTTAAACAAAGTTTATTCTTGAACATTTGGACGTAAATTTGACACGCTGAGAAATTGGACACCATCTGAAACGCATAAACATATGATGCACTAGCAATGAAAATGCTTAAGAGACTAGACAAACCGCATTTGACCCTTCGTTTGCGCGGAGGGAATCTTATTCACTCATCACAAATCTTGCATTTCCGAAGACGTCAATTCTTCTGAAGTGAGCCGACGCAACATTGTTTTCGTTGGCACATGTTCGTCTATTCACCTCGAAAGTAGCCCATTTTCTGAAATTGATACGGAAGCCCGATCAAGATATACGGAATCTGTCCTAGTCAGTGGAAATGTATTATTAACTCCGCTTATTCCTATTGCATTTTCAAATTAGTATTGTACAAATTCTATTGCGCGTTATGCGAATGCGTTCAGTGCATTACACGCTGTATATGCTTTTTAATTTCGTACTGGATTGCGCGAGGTTTGTTTGTTCCAAGGCATAAATCGTCACATTTGGCGTTCCGCAGATGAAAGTCCCATGATGTATTCCACCGATTTTGACGTATAGAATACTGCATACACTTCCACACAATGTGAGGATTAGTCTGAACGATTTGAAATCTGGTGCCTTAATACGGATGACTTCAGTACTCAAAGGATGATGCCATTCTTCTTACATTTTATTGAGAAAGAATCAGATGGTACAGTGAAAAATCAGTCTTTCCCAACACTTCTAACGAGGTCCTCACATGCGTCATTTCAGGCCTGTGAATCTTGTCGTTACCAATGCGGCAAAATTCAATACGTTTGTTTGCGCAGAAAATCAATTTATTCGAGAATTCTTCGCTGAGCTCAAAATGCAAGCCCCGAAATGTAGATACAGGCCGCAAATGGATGTCCAGCTTCAAGACCGTTTGATTGCCGGGATACGCATGCGGCAGAACTTCAGTCAAGGACATTGCCTTATCAATATCAGACGTTTCGTGATTTACGCAAAGTCTTGGGACAATACCAGAGTGTCAACGGTCATTGATAACTTCAGCAGTTGATAAAATTTTGCTCCATGTTTATAATTCCAAAATATTAATCCAAGTGAGGATTTCGCAAAGATTAAAATTATAAGCAGTTGCTGTAGGAACTACGTTAAAGCAGGGGCGTGTAGCGGATCATGGATTTTTTCCTCCGGATAGCTTGTTTAACCGAACGTGGACCGCCAATTGCTATCGCCATTTTGCACGTCGCTCACGCACGCCCCACTGGCACACTGCTGTTACAATATACTCAACTTGCTACCGCTACCGACCGTCTTTTCCTTGTACCAGTCAAATGTCAAGATTTTCATTATTGCAAAAGTACCGAGCCGAGTAAGAGCGACGCACAAATGGTCACAAAGGTTAAGGGAAGGCAAACGTACTACCAGATTTGCATTAGGACACGCGGTTCTACAAGTAACTCAGGATTTCTTACGATGAAATCCATGTTGCCCATTGTTAATACTATTATGTTTCAGAAGATAAGCGGTAAGACTTTCGTTAATCAGACTTTCCAATTTCCTGAATACTATATGGGTGTGGGTGATCGGGCTGTAATTTGCAGGATTGGGGCATATGCCCTTGTTGTGGGCGGGGATCAACACAGAAGTTTTCCACTGTGACGAAAGTGTGGGGCATTTAATGGACAACTTGAAATGTTTGTCAACAAAATTGACAAATCGTCCCCACCCAGCGTGAGGGTAGCCGGAGGTAATGGATCAGGTACATAGTTGCAGTAAATTTGGGCTTTTACCAACAGCTGGGCAGATTCCTTCGCAGGAATTACGACTGTTGAATACGACTCTGTAGACAAGCTAGATCGGCATGGTTTTAGCAAGATTGTTGTCACTTCCCAGTCCTCAAAATGGTCCATTCCCCATTAAAGTCCGCTAGGGACCATTTTACAAAGTTGCATTTTGTCATGGGGTTTTTGATATTTTTACTGACAGATTAAAAAGCAAAGTACATAAATAGTTTTATATTTTGAACACCGCTGGTGATAATTTTAGGAATGAGGCTAAATCGCTGCACGAGTAGGCCATAGTTGGTGATTTCCTCTCCCGAAAATTATCATAGTTTACAGAATTTGCGAAGAAATGGTCCTTGAAGCCTCTAATGTTCTAGCGAGTCTTACTACACCATTTTAATGAGGTCCAATTGTGAAGGCTATTCGGTATCTTGGCCTGTTGGTGGTTGCTTGCTCCGCGTGAGTTGCGCTGATTTGGGTATTGTTTTCTTCATTATTATATTAAATAGGTGAATGTGCTCCCTCACTGATTGCGTGAACACGTGTTACTTTTTCATGTAGATGAGAGAGTGAGCGAGTTGCGCACCTATTTATCGAACAGGTAGATTGGATTGGACACAGGGTTTTATATTTGCCGATCTGGATGGAAGAATCAGAAGCGACATGGCCAAATGGGAGACGGACCATGTGAAATCAGAACGGTCGTAGAGGTGCTCCTGAGCAGGTTTGCGAGGTACCTTTTGACAGTCACATTTTAAAATATGAAGAAGACTAAGTTTCCGCGATATAGAAAAATGGAAACCAGATAACTGCCGGGTCGAAGACAAAGGATGACGCGCATGTTATATACAACTAAGGATGCATGCACATGCGCATGTTCTCCATGGGTCTTATACAACGATGCTGAGGTGCGTCCAGTAGGTAAAAACACATCAGGGTTAACATCCAGTGTACAATCCCAAGAGAACAAGATAAATGGCATACAAGACAGAGAGAAGCAAGCTATAAGCAGCAACGCTATTCGGCAATCAACCTGGAATAAGGCAGGTCGGTGAGCTGCTACTGAATGCTTCCACATCAGTTCCACGATCCAGCTTGTGGAAAATTTGCTTGATCCAGTTATATGTCAGAACACGGGCATAATGGACTAGAGAAGCCAGGTAGGGATAAACCAAGCACAACGTTCCACGATGTAAAATCGACAAACAAATGTGGTTCGCTGGTATTCATAAAGAAAGAATCCAGTTACCAAGAGAAGAACAACTTTGGTCTAACTGCACATGGACGAACAGGAGACAATGCGGGATTCAGAACAGAGATAAAGAGTGTAAAGTGGGACGCCATAGGCGAAAAAGAACTCAACAGAACAAAACACAGGATCGCATAGGCGCACATATACACAGACAAGAGGTGAACAAAGAAAAAGGGAGAGACCGGTGTTCACATACATTTGCTGCCGGATAACGGACCGATACGAAAGAAAGGAGGTTGTAGAAATCCACTAAAACACCAACCAACACGGAAAATATCCGGTTATCATCGGAAGCCATGTGAAGAGCTCCGTGGGACGAACGGATAGGCGGTCTGTTTTTACTTTCGGTTACATGCTGACTAGCAGCATCTGACCGTTACTTGCGAAGTAGATCGCTCTGGGAAAGAAACGAGGAATTGAATCACGGAACTCAAAGATCAAGAAGGACGCACGAAACCGATCCCATTGACTGGAAACTGGTATCGAGTCTGTTGAGGACTTAACTCAGTGGATAAGAATGTAGTGCATAAGGTTTCCATTTGTTTGCATGAGGAGAATACAGACGACCGCGAAGCAAAAGCAAGTAAAAGAACGTCTAAGCAAAAACGAAAACTTACTGAGGAGGCCGTCATTGTGTTAAATGTCGAAAACAACAAAGAAACGTTATAAGGAGTGAAGTGGCTGACTGATATGAGGGGTGTAGTAGATGTGATTTGAAACACGAGCGAGGACTGAGAAACAATTCAAATTGAGATAAAGAACCGAGAGAACAAGTTTTAGTATGAAAAGGAAGGAAGAGAGCGAAGCAAGTTGAACAAGAATTCAAACCGAGACGAGGAGCCACGGCGTTTATTTATAGATTTGTAAACAGTGACGTTCATAGTCTGTGCTGATCAGTATGGGAAAGCAAACCACAAAGAGCGACAGGACTACCTGTGGCAGGACAGATCCAGTCGGCGAAGCAGTCACAACGAATGAGCAGTAATAGATTATCCTTAACATGAGCAGCAACAAGGAAGAAGTTGATGCAAGCGGGGGGTGATAGACCAAGAGGATGCCGGGCTTGTGCGGATGTAAAAAACGGGAGGACCTGAGCAAACCAAGGCAATGGAGAGTGCAATCAAGAGCGAATGCGTAATGGATCCGTCAGAAAGGCATTTTCACAAGTGTCGAAATCGCTTGACAACGTGCTTTTGGTCTGGCTTACTACTGACCGAGGAGGCATAAACACGTGGAGCGATCATAAAAACCAGAAGCTATTTTAGTAGCCTCCAACGCTTGAGTTCCTCCTCAAATCCCAGTACGGATTACGGGGATCTGTGTTGTTCAGGTTCATTACTAATGTGAGACCTTCCGTAGCACATTTAATGGTCACGTTTCAGATTGCGCAAAATGAAGGATCATTTGAAGCGAGATCGGAATTTTGTACATCTGTCCGACCAAAGCAAGAACAGCATCCAGACTGACTAACTGCATCTTCGTGGTAGTCGCCACCAACATGAACGGCACTGACGTCCAGATTAGTCGTCCCACCAGTACCAGCCTCACGTCCCGCGCTTCCTTCTGGGCCGGTAAAATGCGTCCTCATCGGACAAGAGTGCACGGTTACCACTCCAAAGGAAGAACTCCCCCTGGTAACAGCTCCAGACAAGCCAATGTTGATTGCCTGATTTGTGTCAGGTGCAAGTAAATCCTTTGCATTACCCAAACTGCCCTGACCATAGTGCATGGCGCCTGCGTTATTCGACTGATCAATATACGTTCCAAAGTATTCGGTCGACTTGTAGTGCGCTAGGCTATTTATTGGATTTGTCTTCGTTGTTCGTGCAATCGGCACCTGCCTAATATGGGATGATTGTCGGATTGGATGCAGACCGACACTGGCCGGTAACATCTAACGCACTAAGCAATCGAGCTTCGTTGGGTCCACCGCCAAAATCGTGAGGAGAAATGCCGAGTGGATTGCTCTCGCCGGGTTTGTGTGTGGGTGAAATCAGGCCTTGAGTGGATTGAGGGACGGAGTTTATTGCACCCGCGCCCGTGCACGAAGTGGGAGGGTTTGCAGCACCTGGTTGCTTACCTGATGATGGCTTTACTCCCGGTAGTGATCGATGGCACCAGTCAAATTGCCAATCACATTCCCAGCCTCTGGTCTGCATTAAATCCGTGAAAATCAGTCGAAGATATTCGTAATCTGGCTTCTCGACAAAATCCAAATTTCGAACATATCGGAGGCTCAACGCTTCCAAGTCGTCTCAGCGTGATTGTTCTTTCTTCAGATGCGTAATGATACTCATGTGGTGCGCAGTCCCAGTGAGACTCTCGTGCTCTCGGTAGCGTATATGCATGCCGGTGTCTGGATCAATGTACTCCTTTGCTAGACCAAAATCGATAATATAGTTTGTCCTTTGTCAAATGTAATACTGCCTACCGATGTGGAAATTCTCCGGTTTCACATCTCGATAGATCAGCTGCTTAGAATGCACGCATGTAATAAATCGTAATAACTGCATTGCGATCATAAGTAGGGTTTTCACGAAAACTGTCGTTTGCAAACCTCAAATAAGTCTTCTAATGATGGCCCGAGCGATTTCATAACAAGAACATTGTGGCGACCGACGGGGCCTAAATGGTATACAGCGGGAAAGCCAATCACACTGGCGGACTGAAGCAGCCCGTAGAAGCGGTATTCCAGATGTAATTGTGGAGCTCGAGTTTTCATGGGCTTCAGTTTGATTGCCGAGTGCTCATTCGTATGCAAATTCCTACCTAATAGCAGTTCACGGAAACCTCCGCAACGAACGTTCTTCCCGAGCCGGTAATTAGGTCCAACTAATAAAGTATTGCTCTCTTTGGGTGACCGCGGATCATCTTGTGACAGCATGTTGCCGGGAGAACGTTTGTCTTTCTTCTGTGTACGAGTACAAGAGCCTCGCTGAACACGACTGCTTGGGATGGTGGTGGTCGAAATCCTAGCCTGTTTTTGCGACTCTGTCAGCATTCCGTGCACAGCAATCTCGAGGGTATTTTGTTTACTGTCATTATTGAAACCAAGGTGTTTATTAAAGTACAAATATAAGGTTTGGGATAAGTTCATGCTTACAAACTGCATTTAACATTGGGTGCTTCATTACGCCCCCGCAAACTTAGAACTTACTTGTTATCCGATATTCATTACTCTGGATCATCTGGATGGTGTCCCTTGAGAATGACATTTACAGGTTTTCGGAACTTAGATGAAGTAACAATATTCATTAGAGACTCAGTTATATCACTTGGTTGTTAGATTCACGTTTAAGGTGATTTCCTGGACATCATTGCCCAACCTATTTTCCTGTCTTTTTCCCTTGTTCTTGTGAAGAAGGTACGATATCAATTTCTATGCAAGATCCCGCTGTCTATGAATTTCTTTACAAATATAACGGCAAGAAATAAGTCAACGAATGGCTCCAGGTCGCGTTTTTATTCGTGGTCACCCCAGAACATCGATTTGGAGACGAAGAAAGGATGCGCTGAGGGTTGCTTGCACCCGGGTAGAACCACTACAGTGCTCAGACTATGAACAATGGATCAGAGGTCTATGCAGTGCGTCCTTAAGCNGCAAAGGATTTACTTGCACCTGACACAAATCAGGCAATCAACATTGGCTTGTCTGGAGCTGTTACCAGGGGGAGTTCTTCCTTTGGAGTGGTAACCGTGCACTCTTGTCCGATGAGGACGCATTTTACCGGCCCAGAAGGAAGCGCGGGACGTGAGGCTGGTACTGGTGGGACGACTAATCTGGACGTCAGTGCCGTTCATGTTGGTGGCGACTACCACGAAGATGCAGTTAGTCAGTCTGGATGCTGTTCTTGCTTTGGTCGGACAGATGTACAAAATTCCGATCTCGCTTCAAATGATCCTTCATTTTGCGCAATCTGAAACGTGACCATTAAATGTGCTACGGAAGGTCTCACATTAGTAATGAACCTGAACAACACAGATCCCCGTAATCCGTACTGGGATTTGAGGAGGAACTCAAGCGTTGGAGGCTACTAAAATAGCTTCTGGTTTTTATGATCGCTCCACGTGTTTATGCCTCCTCGGTCAGTAGTAAGCCAGACCAAAAGCACGTTGTCAAGCGATTTCGACACTTGTGAAAATGCCTTTCTGACGGATCCATTACGCATTCGCTCTTGATTGCACTCTCCATTGCCTTGGTTTGCTCAGGTCCTCCCGTTTTTTACATCCGCACAAGCCCGGCATCCTCTTGGTCTATCACCCCCCGCTTGCATCAACTTCTTCCTTGTTGCTGCTCATGTTAAGGATAATCTATTACTGCTCATTCGTTGTGACTGCTTCGCCGACTGGATCTGTCCTGCCACAGGTAGTCCTGTCGCTCTTTGTGGTTTGCTTTCCCATACTGATCAGCACAGACTATGAACGTCACTGTTTACAAATCTATAAATAAACGCCGTGGCTCCTCGTCTCGGTTTGAATTCTTGTTCAACTTGCTTCGCTCTCTTCCTTCCTTTTCATACTAAAACTTGTTCTCTCGGTTCTTTATCTCAATTTGAATTGTTTCTCAGTCCTCGCTCGTGTTTCAAATCACATCTACTACACCCCTCATATCAGTCAGCCACTTCACTCCTTATAACGTTTCTTTGTTGTTTTCGACATTTAACACAATGACGGCCTCCTCAGTAAGTTTTCGTTTTTGCTTAGACGTTCTTTTACTTGCTTTTGCTTCGCGGTCGTCTGTATTCTCCTCATGCAAACAAATGGAAACCTTATGCACTACATTCTTATCCACTGAGTTAAGTCCTCAACAGACTCGATACCAGTTTCCAGTCAATGGGATCGGTTTCGTGCGTCCTTCTTGATCTTTGAGTTCCGTGATTCAATCCTCGTTTCTATTTTTCCCCGGGACCTTTAGCAATTTCTTAAAATCACAGTTGTTCTTGCGGGTATGGTTTTCCGAATCTTCTGCAGCCCGAAACCGTATTGCCCGTGAGCTCTGAATTCTTCCAATGGAGAGTTCTCCAAAATGCTCGAGGATGGCGGCTATTGCACCTATTTTTATGAGCGGATGACTGAACCTGTCATCCACTTAGTCTAACCAGCGTCCAAAACAGTGTTTATAATTATTGTGAAGATGACGTGTTTTAAAATCTACATCCAAACAGCAATTCATTCCCTCCAGAGGGATAAAATCATTCGCGCTATGAATAGCAACGGTTGTCTCGATATGTGAGGAAGTAAGGGCCCCAAAATCGAAATTCTCAAAGTCGTTGAGCAAATGGTTGGCGAGAAAGATGGCTTCAGTTAGATAACAAATGTGTGGAGAGTGATTCGAGCGAGAAAATAACGCATGAAAAATTAAAGCGAAAATCGGTGACCTGGATTATAGTGCTATTTGGGATGGAGGATTAAAAATATTTCGAAGGGGTGTGTTGCAGGAAGCTGAACTGAGGACAAACACCGGCACAGAAGAGAAAATGTAAAATTCCCCCGAGGTATAAAAATGATTCTTGCATGCGAAATAAATTTTCAAATTGTGCACTTGGTAGTTCGAGAATCATTTTCATTTTAATTGGCTAACACGGGAAATTTGACGCGAACTTTAGCCAAGGCGATGGTGGGCTGGCTAGATCGCAGACTACCATTCACAAGGTGAAGGCCGAATATAGCTGGTATCTGCGAGTCCGACCTGAGTTTTGCAGTGCGAATCAATCGTCCAGCACGCTTATGCGTCCGATTACTGTTGTGCATCGGATGCAACATGAAGTATTAGGTGGGGTGCAACTGAAGATGTGCGACGGAATCAAGGTGTTTTAGGAATTGGAAGGGTGAATAAATGACGGACTTGTTTTTTAGATAGATTGACCTGTCCGAGAAGTTAAGATGGGGATCATGTGTGAAGCCAGGCGTTGTAAGTTACAGTGAGCCCTCATGATATCAGACAGTGACATACGTGAATGTTTTCGGCTCCGCCACCAATACGCATTCGATACATGCGTATTTCTTCAAAGTATATCAGTTCATGGGAGGACATCATCTAGTCGTAATTCTAACACCATCTCGGTGGTTTTGGAACAAAATGGATATTTAGGTTCGGATTTGTATCAGCTTTCAATAAAAGGCACATTCAAACAAGACTGGAATGATCTGAAAAGTCGCTAGCATTTCAAGTATACAAGCCTTAAGGTTATCCATACTCTACCCTCGTGCTAATCACTTTGGTTCAGGTTCCGGGTAGACCCATGTCGTCAGCCGGCGCACATTGCTCCGACAGCTCGGCTGCAGCGATGTGCATGTATAGACTGGATCGCCCGTGAATCCCCCTGCGTTCACCTCCTAAAGATGTCCTCCAAATTGTGTGGCAGCAATCCAGTAACCAAACCGACTGAGCACCTTTGCAGTCAGAAACCTCTCAGTCCCTTCACACATGTGAACCTAAATTAACCGGTTTTTACCTTCATCTCCTTAAATCTTCTCTCATCCACTCCTACGAAAAGAACAAAAAAAACATATTTTGACATCCGAGGTATTCCGACATCTCAAAACTTTCGTTTTGTTTGGCAGGTGCCTTCTGGACTCCGCTGTTTTTGTCGTGCCAGTTCCGCAACAATCTTCTGCACCAAACATTGCTTTGGTTCGCAGTGGGTACAGGAAGAGCCGCAACGTTCCAAAAGGGTCCGATGGAGACGGTTTTCAAGTGCACGGAAATTTCGCAAAAATTTCTTGGGAAGCCTGTTAATGATTTCATAGGTTGGCTGGTTCAGTTACTTCTTTTCTCAACGAAAGCCAGTGTGCAAAAAAATTAAGCATTCATTTCTCAAAGGCCTCCTGGTAAGATAGACTGCTGTTAAATAGCTAATCGATCGCCAAATAACTTAAGTTTTTGTTCATATAATTCTACGAACATTGCGAAAATTGCTATACTCCTAACAATAAGGTTTTCTTTGCTGTGATGACACTTCGGTGTTTTTAAATACGACGGACATCTCATAGCGTGGCTTACTTTTAATCGTTCGCTAAATGGGAATTGCTTTGCCCACAACAATTTCTTCACTTAATTTCTGTCTGCTGAATCAGCTTTTGTCCTTAGAATTAAAAATAATGAGTTTTGCTTAGGCGTTAAAATAATTTATAGAGCAGAGCTGTTTCAATGGAAAATTTTCCTCTAATTTATATGCAATATTTGTACTGAGCTAGTTGACAAACTGACGCTTCCATCACTTCGTGCTTCGTTATTAATTTGTGTTATCATATGTCTCATCAGTTACATTTACTTCAAACTGAACTGGCATAGATTACCCTGGAATCTAGCCTGGGACAACATCATCATGTTGCAGCCCGACAAGCATTTGTGGTATATCTGTCGTGAGGTAACTGGCTGAAAAAGGCCGGACTTCAAGTTTTCGACTACATTATGAATCCTTAAAAAGTAAAATATCTTCGCAACTTGCATTTGGGTTTCCTCTTAATCGCGTTCATTTAAGATGTATCGCCTGGTGGCTTATTAGGAAAACCAGCTGTAGCACCAGGTGAATTGCGGCATTAAAAGCGCTGGTAACATTACCTTGGGCCAGAACCTGAGCGGTAGGATTATGCCGCTGGTTAAATTTCAGAAAAGCTTGAATTTGAAAACGCCTCGGGAGAAAAAATAGATAAAGATTTTGTGGCCAACCTCGCCTTTTGACGATGCTTTGGGCACTTTGTCAAGCGTTTACGGGCGCTGCTTAGCTTCTGTGTGGATGTGGTACTTAGGGCCCAAAACTATGAAGTAGCGACATTTCGGATGTTCATCCAATCGGGAGTTGCACGAATCGTGCTTATACAGGCCAGTGCAAGGCAGAGGAAAAAATACTATAATTAAATACATTTCACGGGAGACCACGATGAAAGCAGCTGTTTAATCCGGTTACCCGGTGCAGAATCACCGATAAGGGTCTGCCATACTGCTTACAGCTTCTTATTTATTGATTATAAGACTTAGCACCACACCTTTCAACAAGCTTTTTGGGTCGAAAAGCAGTTATCCAAATGCATTATTCGCCAGCTGACGTCCAGAAATTGCTGTATATGACGAGGCAATTTCACCCAGAGTTGCGTAAAGATCACCGAACATTGCTCGGCACCGCCAGCGATGAAAAATGAATCCAATTGAAGGGAGCTTAAGATAGTCTCTCGATCCGAAGTTGAATGTTTCCCGCTCCATAATTAATCAAATTCATATTGACTGCCTTTTCGTGTTTTGCACTTTATTACAGCGTCTATGGCCCAAATCTGGCCGCATGGTTGAACCGGTGTCCCGGGTTCTATAACTAAGCTGGAAGAAAATTTGCGAGGAGGCGACGCGCTGGTGAGAGGTTTGGTGGCGAGGAAAGATTAGGCTGCAAGTTAATAATAATAATAATAGTGTGTTTCTCGATTTGCGAGAGGCATTCGCAAAGCAAGATCAGGTTTTAACAGGGATGATGCACAGGGAATGCAAATGATAGAAATCTAATGGTGCAATCGGTTAGGAAAAATGGTGAAATATTGCACAAGCTCACTGGAAAATGAAATGAGGTGCTGCAAAGCAAGGGAAAATACAAGATGCCAGTGAAAAGAAAAAAAACCAGAAAACTTAATTTTGATGACCAAAGAGAGTTTTCGGGGGCTGTTTTCAAGCAGCGGCTACTATTCATTTCGTGTTTAGGTTCCTTTAATGTGCTCATTGCTGCGCACAACATGGACGGAGCCCAAGGGTGGAAATCGATATATGACCGGAGTCCCAAAACGTCGGGAGCGTTACATAATGGACGGAAACGTTAAGCTGAAGAGATGGCAAACATTGGTAATGCGGTAATTGGGTGAAAGTGATGAAAACCAGGCGAAATGTCAGACAAATTGGATGAGACACTTAGATGACAACAAATGGCCAAAAAATGCTGAGGGTGGAGGATGACCGTCAAGATTGTCCCAAACAATCTGGAGGAAATTTGTGAAGTTTCGGATATGGAACTCCAAATATGGTGAATATATTTGCATACCGATGGCGGTAAGCTGTACTGGAAGGTGCGTCAGATAAGAGAAATTATGTGTAAGAACACTCATTAAATAAACTAGCCCAGAATGTACTCTACGCTGTCATTTTTGTTGTCGCTACATTTTGATTTTATTCGGCAGTACGGGTGGGCAATATGAGGTGCGCAAGCCGTTCCGGATACAGTAGTAATCGTGGTTTTACCCAATTGCAATGATGCTAGTTGGTATATCCAGTGCGACAATCCGCGTAGCTACCGTTGACCGGGCCAGAACTCGAGCACCAGTTCTAGCTAACAGGTTCCTAACAGGAATGAGAGGGTAGCAGATTTGGAATCGCCATTACGAGGACGAAAGCATTAGCAGCGCGTCTGTTGCGGATGCGAGATCTGAAACGCAAGAGAGAAGCAGTCTGGCTTCGGTGGTAGCTTGGGGTTTTGGTGATTATTGGATCGCGGCAAAATAAGTGCAACATAGTGCATCTACTCCGTAAAATGTGGTAACAAGTGTGAGCTATGGTAGAAGTTTTAGGCGAAGTGGAAGGTTGGGGGGGTACCAAGAACGGCCTATTCAGCCATGCCAAGCCAGTAAACAGGATAAGATGACATGAATAGCGAGGAGTACACAAGCTAGTTTTTAGAATCAGAGGATATGATGAGAGCTTGGATCCCTGAAGAAGTACTATGATATTTTCGTCAGCCCACATTGGGAGAATTTCGAGAGTTAGTTGCTCAACCCACTTGTGACGTGGGTACCTCACTACAAGGGAGGTGAAAAATGCATTAGCGGGGACGTGTGATAAATTGAGAAAGTTATATTTGATGCGGAATCCCAGATGATGACATCAGCAAGGATTCGGTCACGAACTAAAATTCTAACCATTGTTCGTAAGCCTCGTCTGTTCAAATGGTGGCTCGTGTCAGGTTAATTAAGAGCGGGACATCCAGTTACTTTGCCAGATGGGCTTTCAACTAGGCTAAATTTGGGCATGACCGCAGGGAACTAAGGAGTTCTTTCCACAGTTTAGAGTATGCAACTGTGAAAAATTTAGTCCTGATCAATGGTCGAATCAAGAGTATTATTAACGAGCAGCATCTACTAAGAAGTGTAAATGGGGGGCTACCAGCGTCGTGTAGGACGTTTGCAATAGAGTGAACCTTATTACGGCAATGATTAAACAAAAACGAGAAGTTTAATTTGACCCTACGAAACCACAATGGTTCAATTCCAAGCAGCTCGCATCTGGCCCTGTAGTTTAGGCTATATGAAGGACCCACGAGATTTCTGGGGGATGCACGCTGCACATTCTCGGTTGCAATTCGATCGAATTTACGCATATGCGTGAAGATAATCGGGCAGTGTTCGAGGTGGGGCCCAGCATGGAACTTGAAGGTGATAATTCTGCAGTATTAATCGCGAAATGACCTTAAAACCATTGTGGCGGTTCTCTTAGCTACGGCGGTCTGATGGTGAGCCTCTTCAAGGAAGTTAAAACTAACAGGAATATTGTAACCCTAAGTCCTTAACTGTGCGTGATACGAAAATTGGCATGCCGTCTGCAGAGAAGACGCCCGGAGGAACATAACCTTTATATTTTATCAGAGAACTTTTGTCAACAGAGAACTTCCTAAGCCACTTGGTACACCAGTTATCAAGAGACTCTAGGTCTTCATTGATAAATGCAAGAGTGGAGCTAAATGAAGCAGCCTGAAAAGAGTAAACTATTTTGATGTCATTGGCAAACAGGAATGGTGTGTCATGACGAATAACTGTTAAGATATCATTAGTGTATAGCAAGAATAGGAGAGGACATGGAACGCTCCCCTGAATGACACCACGGGTAATAGCAAAGGGCTGGGAAAAACAACCGTTAATACCGACAACCTGAAAGCGATCGGAAGGGTATCATGATAACCAAGATAAGAGGGGATTTCTTATTCCATAAGTCCTAATTTTGGTCAGAAGTCGGGAGTGGGAAACGCGGTCAAATGCTTTCGACATGTCTAAAACTATTATGAGCATCGACCGATGGGAACAAAAACTCTGGGTATCTAGGTTCAATAGGTGGAAATGACCGGTGTATCAAGACACCCCACACACCAGGCCGTGTTGGGAAGTGTTGATAATATTGTGAGCTGTAAGGAAAATAACGTACTGTTCTTTAATGACATTTTCCATAACCGTGGATATAACTGGAGCGTCGTTTATCGGATGCAAGTTTTTAAATCCATGTACGAAACACATTTTTGATGTGGAACAATAATGGATGTCTTCCATTGTCAAAGGGAAGCAGCGCAAAACATGGAGCGCGAAAACGGATTTAGAAAGAGCAGTTGAAGATCAGAACTAGCAGTGCGAAATTGGAAGAGTGGGTTGCGAGCAAGGACCATCCTGTGGGGTGGCCTGGCACATTTATAATAATAATAACGTCGCATTGCACCCCTTCGGCCGCTGCATCCAAATTCACCATGGTGAAGTTGATAACCTCGACTGCCTACGTTTCTTCAACTTCTGCGGTCTGCAGCCAGCAGAACTCATGACTGTTTGCTCCCCAAAATTTACTAGTCGCAAGTGATTAACGACAATCTCTATATCAAAGTCCTCGGTACCCTTGAGAGCAAAGGAAGCCTTACTTTTCGAAGACCTGGGCAAAGGAACGGATGGCCATGTGCTGGGAACCAATTTAATCTAATTTTCTGCGTCCTACTGCTGCGAACGTAGTCATCGACAAATGCATTTACTTCTACATCCCTGATTGCATGCACCAGGGTTTTTGTGTCCTCATGTACGGCTAAATAAGTTAATCCATCAGTTGCCCCTTTCAACCCAGCGGTATTTCGCAACTGCTGTAAAATATGCTCTGTCGCTTTTTCACTTAAACACAATGAGGACACTTAAATGTCCTGGCAAGCGTCCGCTAAGATTGACGGCTTGTCCTCTTTGCTGAAAGGTAAGTGTTTCTCTGCCTTACTGCATTCCTTCTCGGGTGAGAGTGATGGGCGTGTATAACCCTTGCCGTAATACCCCACTGGAAGTTTGCCGACTTCATACCTAAGGAAAAAACAAGCGCAATATGTGGTTGCATGGTAAAAGCCACTAATTCTAGAAAGTACACGTACTGGACTGCCGAATGACCATCAATGTGCGTGCATCGCAGGACCTCAAAGAACCAAACTTCCAAAAGCCACTAACTTCCTGAAGATAAACCAGCTTATGTGCTGCAACGCTTCCCTCAACATCACCATTGGCAAACTGACTAATTCTACTTAGCTGGCTCGCGTACATTCCCATACCTCGGGGTGGCACGCTTCCCCCCAGGAATTCCTCACCAATGCGGCTACGCCTAGCCTCGTCTGGCTTTGCTGTGGGATGCATTATTTGCGAATACACAACGAACAGGGTGGATCTCATCGAGAGGCAGCGCTTTAACTGTCTATTCGCTGCCTTAACCTTGTTGGTCGTGAAGAGGCCTAAATTGGGCAACTGCTTAACACTTTGACATGCTCACATTTCCTCATATGGCAGCATCGCACGTTGGAGGTAGGTAAGTGCTGATGGACAAGGACTACCTATTGCCGCCTCGAACTTATCGAAGTCTACCTTCGTCGACCCAAACAATAACTTGAGCATCAACTGAGGGATGCGCTTCCAATCCCCTTCCGCACTTGCAGCAAGGCTACCGCACCGGCGACGCATATCAGTAGGGACATAAAACCGATAAAATGTTACTTCGGCCTCAAAGTAGGCACCTTAAAAGGCTTTTAGTTGCGCCAAGCTGCGGTCGACACCTATTGTTTGCACTTATCGTTTGTTGGTTACACTTCCTTGATGGCCTTAACCGCCCGGTGTTTGGTTGCTCCCATGTCATTGGGAAGCAGGGCATAAAATACGAAACTGCCTAACCCGCTATCGTCCACTATCATCGCACGTCAAAATACAAACCCACTGCAGTTAAGCTGGTGAGTCGCATCCGCCGACAAAACTCGCATTATAGATCTAAAAAATGCCGAAAACGATCCGTGAACCTAACCAACATCGTTTCAGAAACCTAGTAGCACCCTGTCCGCACATAAGGTCTTTCACGTGAACGACGTCGTTGCGTTAGTCCATCAGTCGGGATTTACGTCTGAGACTATTTATATCGCCAATCGTCACCAGCTGGTTGAACGTTCCCCTGGAGTATCGGCAAACGTCTTTGGTATTACCGAAAATTTTCATTACGCCCATTACGTGAGACTCCTGCTTTGCGGTTAGCTGTGACTGTGTGCGCAATAACGGTCATGAGATTATTGAAAGAATGACTGTGTTGCAGGCAACTTCCGACCATTTTGCATTGCCTACCAATTGTACACAACATGATGAACTCTGGACGATCTATATTTGGAAATCTGCAGATAAACAGCATTTGAAAAGATAACAGGTATACCGACGGTCGCCTTGCTGTCCGCGCCTCTTGTGGACGGGGGAATACTGGATGCGATAGCAGGAAAAAAGAGGAGAGAAGAGAGTGCTTTCGGAGACAATTCTTCAAGCTAACACTATGATATTTACAAAGTCACGTCAGCGTTTTGCACTGAAAAGCCAGAAAATCATGTTCAAACTCTGAAAACTGAGATAACATAAACGATCAAAACGTGAGAAATTATCTGACTCATATATTCAAGCAGTCATGGCAGTTGTGAGAGCGCAACTAAAGTGGTTTCCAGTGGAACAATTATTCATACCCACAATCGTCTTTTTAAACAATAAACGGGTCGATGGTATTAACATATTCACAACTTTTAAAAAATGTGCACTGACCAATCTCATTTGGCTACATAGGAGCGACTTTTCAAGCTAAAAACCTTGTCGCTATCGCTATTTGTCTTTGGAGAGTGCAGTGTGTAAATTGCCGGGCTGAGGAGATGGTCGAGAGGAAAGCATCTCATTAGTTGTTCCCGTCAGTGTAGAAACTGAAGAGGGTTTCCACCCCCTGTTGTCGAAACATCGTCAGATCCAAAGAGCTCTCTTTGCAAGAAACCGGACGATCTGGCATCTCACCGTATAGTTCTGTATTCTAAGTGGAAATGGAACTGGAACTGGAACTGCAATTTCGGCTGCGTTACACCAGGTTTTGTCCTGTGTCCATTCTCGTCTTCAACTCTTTGGGGTTCACTGAAGGATGCCTTTCATGATCTGCGGAATCTCGTCTTAAAAATGGTCGCGATGTTAAAAGTACTTCCACCATTTTGGTGGTCTTCATACGGTTCTCTATTTGATGTGAATGTATCGGAAGTATATCCCAACCCTGGCACCGTTGAGTTTACTTGGCACTCAGCACCAGCGACCGCGACGAGCATTAGAGCATCTCGAGTTCCTTTGATGGTGTGTGCTAGATTTGGCATCCATCAATGCCAATATCGACTTGCAGGTTCAATTATGTTTGCCGTAGATGTCCCGTATCCGTTAAAATCACTAGAGAGTAGAGACTTCTCTTCACTCTTGGGGCAGTAGGTCATTCATTGTTCTCGTTCTATTGTGATATAAGAAAATGACATGTTTGCATTACTCAGAACCGTTTGAAACTTACTGAGTTATGGCTCGTTCGCACTGGTGATATTTCATATTTCATTTCACCTAACAACGCTTTAAACGCGTCTGCACCTTCAGCCCTTTTTCCACTTCTCAGCATTTTAAATCAGCGTCGCTTTCACGTCTAACCTAGAGCGGGTTTGACACAATTTTACTCCTTTGCTGGTAGCTTGCCTGAACCTGCCGTCATGGTCCACCCCGTCAAGCACGGCAGGATTCGGAATGTTTCGATCATATTCCATCTAATCGACACTCTTCTGTTGAATAGGAACGTAGGCCCCCCAGGGAATTCGACTTGTGTTTCCGTCTCCCAACTATTCCAGCGGCCAGCCGTTGGGCACTCGTATCAAGCCACGTCGTTTTCGATCAGTAGTCCCCGTTCCTGTATGCAGTTTTATAGGTGTGGCCTAATTGCTACCTGCGCAGAGAGAGAAATGCCTCTGCTTTCCTACAGAGTACCACAGGCCGTAGCCTAAAGAGCTCCCACTTGCCTTTTGGTCAGCTGCCTTTCAGTGTCCAACCTGCTTGTAGTCCGTGGCCGTGATTAACCTCATGTCTTTCTTGTGCTAGATGGATCGCTGATACGTAACCGTTAAAACAACGGAAAGCACAGCGATAAGTTGAAAAGTCTATACGAAGTAGAGCGCTATACTCAATTAGTAAGGTTGTACAGGAACTGGAATAAAAAAGAACATCTCTAAGTTGAATGTATACCGAAGAATGAAAGAAAGTTAGAGCCGATTAGGACGATATTCTTCCTTGCTTGGAAAAGTTATTAATCTCAGTGTAAGCCTACTGGCGTTTGGGAATGTATTTTCCATGTGTACTAGCAGTGCATTTAAGCGTCTTCGTTTCGCAAACCGTATGCACTAGTTCTTTGTTGCCGCTTGAGTATATCGGAAACTGTCGAATGGAGGGCGCCAGTGAGCATGATTCGCCTCTACCATGTCCTGTCAAATCGTTCACGAGATGGGATTTGTCTATGACTTGGTGGAGGGCATTTGTGATTCTGGTACTAGAACATCGCCTGCCGGAGCCAGTCGTTGTAGAGACACTTTCTTCGTTGCCACTGGGCGGCTTGACACGAGCATACTATGATTTACAGTTAGTGAGCTCAACTTCTCTAGCCAACAGGTCGAATTTGGGGGACCGGTCCATTCGTTTACATAGCGCGGGATTAGACACCGCTAGCCAGGAAGATGCAGAAGTCCCGATGGTTGATCTTCGCGGAAAGTTGAAAAGTCTTTCATGCGGCGTACAGGTGGTAGCTGTACACAGTAATGAGCGGTAGAGTCCAGGGTATCAGGGAGAGCTGCCTCCCATTGTGAAATAATACCTTTGGCTCTGAGTGCTAGCGACATGATCCTCCAAATGGTGCTTTGCAGGCGCTCCATTTGACCATTTCCTTGGGGATTGTAAGGAGCAGTATGACTAAAAGCTACACCCGCTTCTCCTAGCTATTCGGATATCTCAGCCGACATGAAACGCATCCCCCAATCTCGCACTGCACGTACGTCGACATACCGAATATTGCGAAGAGCTGACTGAGGCACCCGGTGACATTGCACGAGTGCATGTCCGGGCAACTAAACGTGAACGGAGAGCGCGAGTACTCATCGGTGGCAGTCGGGATATAGTAATTACGGGACGGTGAAGGTGGCGGACCCTTAAGATCAATGCTTAGCCTTTCGAACGGTTTTCGCCTTGGATAGAGGTCCAGGGGCGGTTTGTAAAATCGCGGGTTGATTTGCGCGCAACCACATTCCTGATTTTCGCCATAGAGTATGACAGGTTTTTATTCCGGGCAAAGCGGGCCACTCCAGTCATTCCGGAATTTCAGAGTAACTCATGTTAATTTTTTGATTTGGTTATATCAAATAGAAAACTGCAAACGGCACCAGAGAGCGCATCCGCCACCGTGTTTTATTTTCCTTGCCTACAGGTCGTCATAACCGCACATAGACAATCCAAGTCGCCATCGTTCACTTTTATTGCTTTTACTCTTGCTTGACGGTCTGTTTTCGTACATAAAGTGAGTTCCTAGGAGGCAGTGTCACTATCTGCGAACAGCCTCAACGATCGCGTGGCCGTCTTTTTCTAGCGCCGGATGACGCTTCTCGCTGACAATTAGGGTACGTGAGAAAATGCCATGGGTCGATTGTTTTTGCCTAACGAAGTATCTATGGCAATATCCAATGTATCAGTTTCGAACACCAGGGGGGGGGGCGCTCTGGTTTGCAGTAACAGCCATAACACTGTAAAGCATTCTTGAGGTTGTTGAAGGAATGCATTACATGATGCAATCATCATCATCGTTCCGCGTTAGATGGCAAGGCAAGCTTTACTGACCGCTGCCATTTCCCCACAGTTACCGGTTCCTATACAAAGAGTGGTTATCCAAACGGAACAGAAAGTGGACCTAAACAGGCGGGAAAAGATGAGAATGCGCCTGTGGCCGACACATGGACCGCAATCTAACTGTACAAACGCACTCTTTCAATTATTCTAATCCGACAGAAAATAACAACACGATCGCTACTGTTCGCGGGTCACTGCCATGCCCTCCATATGGATTAATGCATACCCCGGGAGGAGCGCAAAAGAGGGTGGTACACGACCGTTTGCCCTAAGCAGCACGTGACCCAGCGGACGAAGTCTACTAGGTTTCATATTCTGGGGTAAAATGTTCTCAAAATGCAGGATACAATCCTAGGTTCCTAACCACATTACTCGCCCGGTCACTCCATCCATCTCTAGCCATACTACATGGACATCGGTGGTCAAAAACCTTGGACCGACGAACATCTCCCACACGCATTCTCCATGTCTCGCAACCGTATGACAGACTTGAGCACTCTGCGGCACAACACACACGGCTTTTCAACTTCAGTGAAATATCAGGCCGACGCCACAAGTGCTTCAGTCCAGCATAAGCCGCTCGAGTCTTCCATATACGCGTTTACCTCCACTGTCGAGCTACCATCGTTCGACACGCAGCTACCAAGGAAGGTGAAACGGTCCACAATTGTTAATTCGTCTCCATTCAGTATCAGGTTCGGCACTGCTGTCTTCCAGTCCTGTAACAGCACATTGCAATTTGAAGTACATGCAAAACCGAGCTACAGACCTCGGCAGTCAGTCTACTACACCACTGGTGTCGCGTATAAGCTTGAACAGTCTTTAACTGTTACCTGAAGCGCCAGCTACTTTCATCTCTTCGACCACTTTAAACCACCAATTTTCACGATCGTTCTTAAGGCTTATCTTCAATTGGCGATGCAGCTGTCGATGCATCTTATTCACCCCCTTGCAGTTAGGGAGCTGGCGTTTTTGCTCCATTAGGCCCAGAGACCCTTGCGAGATCTAGTGTTTTTGATGAGCTCTAGATCTAAGACCACCGGCGAAATCTGCTCCCAAATGCATCGCCTGCGTGGTTTAATCCCACTGCTGGTCTACGCTGCACCTCGCGACAGTACGGCGTATGGATTTCATTTCCTCCTTTGTGGTCATTTTGCGTAGTGGATTCATTTACTTGGACCGGGCCGGACGTCTGCCTGCGATATAAGGTTACCTAGAAGTCGTATTTCATGAACGGCTGTCACGGTTTTGTCAGTGGTAAACGTAACACCATACTTTGAGATGTCGGCCAGACTTTTCTTTGTGATCGACATTTGTACAGTTGCTAACAATGACGTT
Organism: Fasciolopsis buskii; assembly: GCA_008360955.1. Lineage (NCBI taxonomy): Eukaryota > Metazoa > Platyhelminthes > Trematoda > Plagiorchiida > Fasciolidae > Fasciolopsis > Fasciolopsis buskii. The sequence continues at coordinate 132,906 of LUCM01009291.1, forward strand.
GTCGATAAAGGCATAAATACGCTTGATGCCTTCCACCTTTAAGATTTCTCCAGTGGTGCATTGAAAGCAGGCGACACCGTTAGTAACTCCGAGAGGTATGCGTCGGAACTGATAAAGGTTCCCGCAAGCCTCAAAGGCAGTGTTTAGTTTCTCGTGACCAGTAATGAGAATCTGGTGATAAGCAGTATTTAAACCCAGAGTGCTGAGTACCGCGTAGTTCCACAGCCTCGATTATCTTACCGGTTCGTTTTAGCGGATTAGCGTCTAGATATATAAATCGACTGACTGTTTCGGTGTGATCCACAGTCATTCGCCCTTTGTGGGTTATGCTCTAAGCCACCGGGACCTGTGCCCTCCAAGGGGAGTTAGACGGTCCGGTGATTCTGTATGCAGAGGGACGTTGAATTTCGGAATGGATGAAGCGTTCATCGTCAGAATGCATGCGAGGCGTGGTGGCAGTAGGCTTGCAGTGACATTTGGCCAAACAGCATGCAGACCGCACAGTAGAAGCGTATCGCGTTCGTTCCGTTTCCTCATTTAGTCCGGGAGAGTCCCGGCCAGGCAAGATATCAGTACAGAGGTTGCTCATGACTAAAAGTTTGACGCCTTTATAGGGCACGTTTTAGTAGCCAATGGTTGCCATGCAACACCCGATGATGGTACAAGACAGAGAAGTGAATGTCATTGTTTTTCGCGAATCGCACAGCAGAACTTCCCAACGGTAGGTGTCTACGACGGATTGAGGGACGTGACTTTCGGAACTCTTAGTATCAATGAGTACTTGCAGTTCGACGTCCTTTACACAGGGGCAAGTAGTAGCCCGAGACAGACAGTGGGTCGCAGCTGTCAATGCAGAGGATATTGGCGGATATGCGGCAGATGAGATGATCAAAGCTGGTGGACTTGCATATTCGCTTGAAATGACACATCTTCGCACAAGCTTCACAAACGGCATTTTTGGCAGGGCATTTAGAAATAAGGTGTTTGGAGCAACCACAGAAATGACAACTCTTTGTGTACAACACCCACGGTTGGTTTGCGTTTCGCTCGACAAAATAGCAGACCGCGGTACAGCGACGCACTTTTTCGGGGTAGTAGAACACGAGACATTCTTTGTGATGTGACTGACTGTTTTTGCGCCGCCTCCACTAATCTGGCCATATTATCAGCCCTTTGAAAACCCAGGTCGAGCTACTCTAAGAATCTTGTTTGAGCAGCAACATAAAACGCTGGGACGAAATCGAGCACGCGATGCATTTGAGAGCAGATTTCGCCGGTTGTCTTAGATCTAGAGCTCATCAAAAACACTAGATCTCGCAAGGGTCTCTGGGCCTAATGGAGCAAAAACGCCAGCTCCCTAACTGCAAGGGGGTGAATAAGATGCATCGACAGCTGCATCGCCAATTGAAGATAAGCCTTAAGAACGATCGTGAAAATTGGTGGTTTAAAGTGGTCGAAGAGATGAAAGTAGCTGGCGCTTCAGGTAACAGTTAAAGACTGTTCAAGCTTATACGTGACAGCGGCGGGTGGCGAACTTTGGTTAGTGAAGTCGTTTGCGATAGGAATGGAGAGCTCATCTATGGTAGACAGGAAAGACTGGACCGTTGGGCAGAGCACTTCAAGGATCAGTTTAGCTGGCCACACGCTAACGTATTTAGTCCGACGTCTGGAGCTGCAAATCCCTTAGAGGTGTCACTTGATCACCCAACGGAAGTGGAAGTGCAGTCGAATATTCGACTTCTTAATTGGGGAAAGCAGCCGGTCCCGATGAACTTTCATCAGTTCTTTTCAAACTAGATGGAGAAGTGCTGATGAAATCACTTACCTCCTTGTTTCGTGATATTTCCGCTGTCGTTATCTTCAGGAAGGGCACACGGAGTGACTAGCAATTATCAAGCAGTTAGCCTAATTCCGACAGTAATTCAGGTCTTAGCTTCCATAGTGCTATGCTGTTCGACAGCGCTTCGCAAAAAGTAACATCCGTGAACAGCAGATCGGATTTCGTCCAGGTCGAGGTTGCATCGACCAAATATTCAGTTTTTGTCAGTTACTGAAGATGCGCCATACACTGTCGTTTTATGATAGTAGTCTTTTTCGACTTGAAAGGGACGTTCGACGCAGTCGATCGGACAGCGTTACTCAGTGCTCTCCACTGAAGTGGTGTATCAGCATAGTTCGTGAACCTGTTGCGAGCATTGCACTTGCATAACTGTGGTCGCGTGAAGGTATGCGGTGAAGTATCAAGTTCACTTGAAACGACTACTAGCTTTCGACAAGGGTGTCCTATCTCTCTACTCCTGCTCAACTTCGTCATGGACGAGATGATGGATGATGCTTTAGGAGGTCTCCAGGATGCAGGGATCGAACTAGGAAATGGTGTGAAGCTGTGTGATCTAGATTACGCAGATGACGTCGAGTGCCTGTTCGAATCCGCGAACCATGCACAACGCGCAGTAGACACTCTCGAGGTCTGTAGCTCGGTTTGGCGTGTACCTTACATCTTCAAAGTGTAAAGTGCTGTTACAGGACTGGACGACATTAGTGTCAAACTTGGTGCTGAGCGAAGAGGAATTAACAATTATGGACCGTTTCACCTACCTTGGTAGCTGCTTGTCTAACGATGGTAGCTCGGGATTGGAGGTAAGCATCCGTATATTCAAGGCTCGTGCAGCTTACGCTGGATTGAAGCACTTGTGGCGTCGGCCTGATATTTCACTGAAGTTGAAACGTTGTGTGGGTTGTGCTGCAGTGCGCTCAGTTCTGCTGTACGGTTGCGAGACGTGGAGTATGGGTGTGGGAGATGTTCATCGCTTGGAGGTTTTTCATCGAGTTTTGTGTGACTAATAATCGTCTATTACACTGCCCTATTTTGCGCTCCTCTCACGTAGTGGAATAAGCAGTAGATGACGTGTACATATGGTATGAGGAAATGCAGGACGAGGTTGTGTAAAGTAGGTGTCTCATCTCTTTGTGGTTTGGGTCCGGAAGACTCATCAAGTAGCTGGCTGGAAACACTGATGGATATGACAGTAAATCGCGAACAATGGCGATCGTGTTGTCATTTCCTGTCGAGTCAGAATGATTGAAATAGTGCGACTGTACAAGCTGACCGTGTTCTTATGTTTTCTCGCCTGTGTAGTTCCATTCATCGTCATCGTTCAACGTTAAACAGCAAGGCAAGCCTCACCGACCGCTGCCTTTTCCCCAGAGTTTCATGTTTCTATAAAAAGTAAATATCCAAGGGGATCAGGGAGGTGATCTACACATGTGGGAAAAGATAAGATGCTGCTGTTGCCAACACACGGAACATAGTCTAACTGTACAGAAGCACTCTTTCAATCATTCTGATTCGATAGAAAGTGACAACACAATCGCCACTGTTCGTGGTTCATTGCCATATCCTTCAGTATTTCCACTTCCTTTTCTCCTTGCGTATTCAGTTTTATAGGCACATGTTAATATGGGGATAAGGATGCGTTCAGTGGTGTTTGCGTTGCTACTTAGCAGTGTGCGATAGTGCTGACGACTATGTCTTGGCTATATATCTTGTTTATTTTTTAGCTTTTGAATATAGCTTGGTGTGAGGAGCATCAACAACCGGGGCGCTGGTGCAGTGGTCGTACAAATCACCCAATGCAGCAGCTTTGTTAGATGGCGTACCCCTAAGTTTTGCTCTCTCGAAATATAACTGTTGAACATCCCCACGTTTTGTCTCTCCCTTTCGGTCTTTGAATTCAAGGGCAATAAATTGACTTTTACGATTATTTTGCTGCACATCTTCCTCTCACAACTTCGTTGGAGCATCAGATTTACTACTTATGCTATTCTTAATGTGCAGTAAAATCATTTTTGGTTGTTTGCATTGTAAGCTGGTACACTGGTCGTTCGCCTACCTCCTAACGGCTTTCTTCGGAGGCCCACCACTGGGTTCTTCATAGCCGAACGTCGCTTGCGTGACAGGGGCATTTTTTTATGGAAATTAGTGACCGTTTTAGCTGTTCATTTGCTTTTTCTGAATCAGGGACTTGTTGGTTCCAAATTAGGCTAAGAATCCTGGATGCCAAATGCACTCTTGTCCATTTCTTGTGATAGAATTGAATTTGCTATCGTTGTGGTTACTACCGTAACTTTTGTATCAAGTTACGGTCCTCCTCTGCAATGTTGTGAACTTATACCGCTTACATATCACGCGTACTCGAAGGAATCACCGTTTGACCAATACCCGCTACAACCTCACGTGGTTCTTTTCCATCCTAAGTTTTAGAATCTAGGCTGTTGGCCCTTCATGTAATGAATCCTAGAGGTCATGGGGCATCTCTAGTCCGCTGCACTCATTTGTTCTGGGTGTAGTGGAAATGTCATAAAGTCGCTTTTTCTGGCCTATGCGCATCACGCCGTCTTGCACTGCCGCTGGTTTTCTGGGGCCTACTCCACAGTGAGGCTGTGTCTACCCTGTTCACCATTAGATTTAAGTATATTAATCATCATTCTACTCGTGGCTATCAAACATGTCCATTTTTATGACATGCTGGATACATAAGTTTAGTGGAAGGAGTATGCTCCGTAGTCGGTCTCGTCAACCCTCAAAGTAAGAGGTCCCATTAAGCTAGGCGTGACAACGAGCCGGGGCACAGTGAATCGTCGTGTATCTCTTTGTGTATGCAACGTTGCTCGGTGAATACTTGTCTCTCCGGTTGATGAATTAATGATTTCACTTAATTTTCCATAAAACCATTTTCCGCTAATTCACCTTGTGCGTTTGATTCAGTATTAACCTTTGACTCCTTAATAACCTAATGTTTTGCTGATTCCGTCTGCCTTTTAAACGATAGACTATAGAGGGACGCTGACATATCACCGTGCAGCTTGAGTTCATTAGAAATTTACTTATGGGTCTGCCACTCAGAATGTGCAAAGAGTGAAAGTGTAGTAACCGTAAGGAGCCCTCATAACGTGTTTGATTTCTACCCAGCTATCGTTGGTCAACACTAAGATGTATTATAATTCATGGAATTTTGTCGGTTCTCAATTCCGTCGATTTTTAACACTTGTCCATTTTGGGCTATTTCAAACATCGTCTACGATGTATTTTACGTGATCTTTTACGGCAATTTTTTCAGTACTGATGCGCAAATCAGAAATACGCAAATTAAAACGGCTGATGCAATCAGCAACTAAGATCATCGGCACCAAACAGAAGGCGTCTAAACGAAACGTCAAACGGGGTGATTCCAATACCAAGAAGCTTGCCCATCATCTAGTTCAGAAAGCCCACCGAAAGGACTCGTTTGAATCACTGATTCATAGTTCGATGTGAGTCAGCACAATAACAATTCGCATTGACATTCAGGTTTCGTTTCTTAAATGAGAAGCTGTATACGTGCTCTAGTGAAGAAGCCATGGAACTTTTTAAAGAGGATCCAAAGGCATTTGAGGTGTATCATACTGGATTTCAACAACAGTTAGCTCAGTGGCCTGATGATCCTTTATCGTGGATTTTAAACTACCTAAATGAGATACCCATTGATAAGAAAATCCGGATTGCTGACATGGGCTGTGGTGACGCTCGATTGGCACTAGGAGTCAAAGGCAGCAAAAAAGTATACTCGTTTGATTTAGTTGCTGTAAATAGCCGAGTTACAGTATGTGATATGGCACACGTAAGTTAGTGTCAGTTCTATGTATTCGGAATTTCTCATTTTGCCTAAACTTAGCTTTTTTTATTCATTTGTTCCTCCTGCCTAACTATATATATATATATATATATATATATATATATATATATATATATATATATATATATATATATATATATATATAATCAGCATCTCCAATTAACAACAGTCCTTATCTCTTGGGTCCAACCACGAAGGCGCGAAGGAAGCACCAGCTGAGACTAAATCCCATATCTCCCCGCCAAGTTCGGGCCTGACTGCCTCGTCGTTTTCTTCCACCTTGCTCAGCACGTGCAAACGGGCCACAAAAAGATAAATGATGGACAGGCATGCGCATTACCTACCCAAGCCACCAAAGATGATGTAGAGGGATTATCTCAGTCAGAGGACGACTGTCTGCACCCAACACACGACGGCGCACTTCGCCATTGCCAGGTCTCGCAATCGTAAGGCATAACACGACGAACTGTGGCATTGTACACCCTTCCCTTGAGGGAAGCCGAGTGTCAAAGCGGCACCACAAATACTATTGATTTGCGAAGTGCTCTGACTCTCGCAATTCGTGGTGTGACCTCCTCCCTAAAATCCGTCGAGTATGATCAGACTTCCGGGGTATTTGAAGGTGTTGACTACTTTTCGCATCGGGATGCCTCAGTTGCCAAGATGTTTAATGCGCGTTGAATTTCCTGTGCATTGTCACTCAGGAAGGTGATATCATCGACACTTTATAAGACCAAAACTCTGTTCCCTGTCTAGAAGACCAGGTAAAGCGTTCTGCGGAACATCCTTTGTGAAAAAGGTGAATAGAAATGGAGACAAATGGCAGTCTTGCCTTACTCCAATGGAGACGACGAAATTTGACAACCACTGGTCATAAGCCCTAACCCTAACTGGGGTATGACAGCATAACTCTTTGAGGAACCACACTTACTTCTTAGACACTCAACAAGCATTGTCATAGCACACCTGTCAACAGAATCAAAAGTTGCTCGTATGTCCGATTACACGGTTACCGTTGGCCTTTGGAATATAGAACGGTACTCTGATAACTATCGGAGGGTGGAGATTTAATCGGCGCATCCAGGACCAGTGGTAAACCCAGCCTGTTTCTCACGAGTTTGCTCTCAATGCGTGTTGTAGAACCTGCGAAGAATGCCAAACAAAAGCAGCTTTGACGCTCTTTGGATTAGGCTAATACCCCTATGATTAGCGCAGTCACCGTGCAAGCCCTTTTTGGAGATGGGGACAACCATCGACTCCCCCGCCCCACAAAAGGGGGACTTCCTCGGAGTACCGAACCTTCAAGAACAAAGCTTAAAGTTCTGTGACCAGTTCCATTCCTCCATCCTTAAATAGAACTGGAAAAGGTCGTCAAGGCCCGGTGCTTTATGACGTCCTAAGGCTCAAGCTTCCCTGGGGCTCGCCACCTCAGTTGGTGGATCTGTCGTAACAGGCCACTGGACGCTTGTCGGAATAGCTGCGGGAGACGCTGATGCTGAAGGCCAGCTGAACTGTGCCTGGAAGTGCTTTGCCCACCATACACGACGTCGCTGCAGTTTGTGAATAGACGAATCGTCAGCTTCACACCACGTATTGCTCACATCTAGTGCTTTCCTGTCGGTAACTCCGATGATGTGAAACAGCTTGCAGGAATTTTCTCTAACGGCAGCACGTTCTATCCCCACGGCTCGTTGAGTCCATCATATCTCGCGATCCTTACACAAGCTTGGATTAAGTCCACGTTTTGTTGCGGGCATCATTGTACCCGTTGCCAGCCGGGATGGACTAGCGCGCGTCAAGAAGGCGCAGAGACTGCGCACAAATCCAGGGTGTCACAACGCCACTGGTCAGACTACAACTCACCAAGCCAGTGGAATGCAAGAAAATCTTGATTACCGGCCGGTGATCATTGATGTTTTGGGGTGGAGGCAATCCTAGCTTTTCAGCCATTGTTTTATGAAGGATTGATAGACGAGTTGGATCAGATAGTTTGTCGTAACCTAGCTGACACTGCAGCGTGCATTTTGATTGCCCATCAAGGCATATGGAAAGCTTCGTGTATACTAACGCGTAGTCGAAGTCAAGAGGATTGTTCCAGTACGACCGGCAGTCTTGGAGACAACCCCGCCAGTTGTACCTAAAAACAGTGTGATCGATTTGGATCCACCGCTGACTCGAAGAGGGCGGACGCCGGGTTGCGTACCGGCGGTTAGAACCTTTGATGCTCGTAGTGGCGGGAAGCAATTGATGGTTTTACCACAAAACCAACAACCGCCCTTTGTTTTCAGAACCACAGGGATCGAGACTAGAGGGACTCCCTAGATGCGCCTCATTTGAGAACATAAGACCTACTCGAGCATTCATGTCCCCCGGCCGAAATCATGATGTCATCCAGCCTTGCTTTACGTAAGAGATCATGCAACTTTTGATAGAAAGTGTTCTTGACAACATCTGGGCTGCAATCTGGTACGTAAGCTGAGATGACAAACGATTTTTGCTGCAGCTCAGTGGCCATGGACGCAGGCCAGACACCCGATTGGTCGCCGAATGTCTGTCTGTTTGCAGCACCTTTCGCCTGTGGTCCCAGATCTGGCGTTCGTCAAAGACACAACCACAATAGAGTTGCTAACTCTAATGGAGCAAAAACGCCAGCTCCCTAACTGCAAGGAGGTGAATAGGGTGCGTCGAGATTTGCATCGTCAATGGACGATAAACCTTAAAAATTACTGAAAATTGGTGAGTCATGATGGTCGAAGGAATGGAATTAGCAGCTGCTTCAGGTAAGTCAACCACTGTTTAAGCTTATACGCGACACCAGAGGTGTCGAAATTCTGTTAGTGATATGAGGTGCGATAGAAATAGGGGGCTCATGCATACTAGACAACTAAAACTGGACCGTTGGGCTGAGCACTTCGGGGATCAGTTTAGTTGGCCACGCGCCAACGTATTTAGTCCGACGTCTGCAGCTGCAAATTCTTGGGAGGTGTCTGTTGACTTCCCATCGGAAGTGGAAGTTGAGTGGAATATTCGACTTCTTAATTGGGGAAAAGCAGCCGGTCGGGAGAAACTCCCCGAACTGCTTTTCAGACTGAATAGCGGGGCCTTTTAGGACCACTTACTTCCTTACTTCTTGATATTTTGAACGAGTAACTTACTCCGTTATCGTGGGGTCTAACACTGTTTGTATGCATCTTCTGCAATCACCTTGAAATCGTTTTATTCCAATAGTTTCTTAGGTCTTAGCTTCCATAATGCTGCTTCGTTTGATAGCGATTCGCGATAGTAACATCGACGTACAGCATACTGCATTTCCTCCAGGTCGAGGTTGCATCGACCAGATATTAACTCTTCGGCAGTTGCTGGAAACGCGTCCTGTGTAGCGCCGCCGTACGATCGTAATCTTTCTGGACTTGAAAAGCGCGTTCGACTCAGTTGATCGGACAGCGCTGTTTAGTGTTTCTTTCAGGGTGGTTAGCCGAAGTGTTCGTCAGTTTGCTGCGAGCATTGTATTTGCATTCATGTGGTCGCATGCAGCTATCATTTGGACATTTTATGCATCCAAGCTTCGAATCCTGTTCAGATTTTTTCTCATGGTGTTAATACGGTTGAAGTACAAGGTTCCTGAGTATACAGCCTCGTTTTGTGTTTATTCATTCACATCTTCCTGTAGGACAGTGCCCATCAGCCTCACGATCAGGTGCTTGTTGGAACACGCCCATTAACACCACCCTGCATAGTTGGGCACTGGAACAATTAAGTTACTTAATAGTGCGGTCGTTTCACACCTAGCTCAAGCTAACCACACTGTGAATTTGACGCCAGGCTTCTGGGGCCTGTATAGGATCAGGAATCAAAAGTCTTTGTTGACAAAATATCGACTTTTGAGCACAGCGGAAACTATCACAATCTGTCTTCGCATTCGTCCACTACGCTCTCAAAAACAATTTATGGTTGTCCTTCAACTCACCTGGTCCACCATTGCAAATCCTAGACCACAAAACAGTTGACACAGCACGTCCATCTGTATTCGGGTTATGCATGTAACACCACAAATCCCTTCGCCACCCATACTTTTATTTGACTGATCCAATCCCCCTTAAAATTATTCCTCATTGTATTGTATTGTATAGACTTTTGCGTACAAGAAAATGTCGCATTTCACTCAAAAAAACATGGCGAAAAATAAGAAGAAAGTTGCTCAGGAAGTCGGCTGAAATACAGTCACGGTGTGTTAAGGTGCGTGCCAAATATGGGACAGTGAAGTTCCCATAGATATTGGTTCCAAAGGGTATTGAACGAAAAGTTGGTGGACTTTGAAAGATCCTTGCGCAGAGGATTCCTGGGAAATGAAGGAATTTTACAAGCAAATTTCTGACTTGCTAATAAGTGCAGACCACATAGATTAAAGAACAACTCGGTCAAAGGTATGAAAGACACACGGGTAATAATTGGTAGCTCCCAGCAAATAAATTTAAAGTCTCTTTTAAGTAAACCTGGAAAAATAACAGGAGAACAATAAAGAATAATTGGAAAAACACATTAGTATATAAAACGGGAGATTGTGCTTTGTTTCACCTAGTAGTGTCGAAGCTTTCTGATTTAAAATGACAACTCTCGGAGATTCTTTACACAGGTAGAAATATGAGAAGTCCACTTCAGATTTTTATCAATAGTTACCCCCTAGACATTTCACAGAATCATCCCTGGTAATTATTTCTGAGTTGATGAAAGACTGTTCGGATGGGTAAGCTGACAGACAGAAAGGGAACAGACGTTCGAAACGTTTAGACGTGTTGAGATTTAAATTAGTTTTTGCAGAGAAATCGTAGGTAGAAAAGTTCTTGGAAAAAATTTGGCGAGTCTTTCGGACCCAAATCACGGAGACGTGATCCACCTACTTTACCTCAGTTCGCTGTACATTTTCTCATTCCACGTTGCCACGTCATCTGTTGACCTCCACATGGCTTCTTCCATTCCTTGGGAGGGACACAAGATAGGGCACGGTATGGTAGACGAGTGTTCGCCATACGCAACACGTGGCCCAACCGGCGTACTCTACTGAACTTTATATGCTGAGGTAAAATGTTTTCAGAAATCGTACCTAATACTAGATTCCTGACCTTTATATTACTCATCCGATCACTCCATTCAATCCTGGTGGTCATATATAGACATCGATGATAGAAAAGCTTAAAGCGACGAACATCTTCCCCACCCGTACTCCATGTCCGGTAATCATACAACAGGATTGAGCACAATGGGACGCCGAACACACAATCTTTTAACTTCAGTGGAATATCAGGCCGACGTCACAAGGGTTTCATTTCAGCGTATGCGGTTCGAGTTTTCGAGATACGTGTACTCACCTCTGTTTCCTTGCTACGATCGTTCGTCACGCAGTTGGCGAGGTAACGGAAACAATCGACAGTGGTTAGTTCCCCCTCCCTAACATCTATTTTTCAGTAGGACCAACACTCGTCCGTGTCTCGTGTCTTCTGCAAGCTCGCATTATGCGATGACTGATGGATGCAATAGTTTTGTCTTTAACCTGTGATTTTCACTGTACTCTTGTTAGTTGTTAAAATTTATCTTACTGGTAGTCGATTTCCCGTAGTTTCCCTTCATTTCTGTTTATTAAGACAAAGTATGGGTAAAACAGTCGGCGAATTTTGTTCTTCGTAAATGGCCACGGTTGATCTTTCATTTTAGACGGCGAGACGGTCATTCGTTTCCAACCACATCTGGAATTTTAACACTGGTAGTTTTTTTTGTCATCCTTCTTTTTGGTAGACCCCTTTGAAATCTTCTCACGTCCATTATGTCGTCTTCTGTCTCTCACTGATGGGTACCAATTGTCGCGATTTCATCTACGAATCCAATCGAATACTGAAAATCAAGTGAGTTTCGCTATTTTCACCGGATAAGCCCGATTCTTTCCCGGCATGCCTACCGTAACCCCAAACAGATGTTTATTCTCGTTTGCTTTATACTTCGAACGGCACCTCTGGTACGAATAAAACTACCCATCGGTTGATAATCTTTTTCCTATTCTCTAGATGATACTGTTCATAGCTAATGTGGGTTTTTAATGTCACAACGTTGTTTTTATTGTGGTCTGTCTTAAAATTCATGTTTAACTACTGGTTTATCATAAATTTAGCTGTCCTTGTTTTCGTCACAATCCGTCGAAAATCAGTCATCAGCTGGTAAAAGGGCTAGATAGCAGGAGGGATCGCGACAAGTCATAGTTACTTACGCCCGTCGCAACGAGACTGCACCTTGGTGTCCTGCCTCCATGACGCAATGACCTGTACAGGAAGGCTTATGTCTAGCCGGAAGTCTAATCGCACCCGGATGGTCATTAAGAGGCCTGACGTCCACTGGTCCCCGGGTCGGGGGTTGGTTTAAGCTGGCAGCTGGATCGAAAAACTAAGTGGAAGAGCAGTTGATCCATCCAGACGGGCTTCCACTCAGCCACAACGCGCTGGCTTTCGGACGGGTTCCTGTTAGATCCAGAGGCTTGGGTTGATAACTAATTGTTCGGCTTAGTGACTGGAAACCCTAGCAGTCTTCGTTCAAAATAAAGTCTCATTGAACAGCACAATCAGTGAATTTCACACTGCACCGATCGTCGCGAGGGTAATCAGGACCGCGATATCTATTGCTTCGAGCAGGGGGATTAGCGATAAGTCTACACCTCTGAGTTTCCGCGCTAGGTTAACGCCCCATTGCCTTGTGCGTAAGATTTTTTTTCAAAGGCTCCGGTTAGGGATCCCAAAAAAGACCCCTTCTACGGTGCGGACAGCCGCAAAATTCCGATAGTCCTAGTACCTCCATGATCCTTTATGCAGGGAATTTCCGTTCTGCCAATGTAGGGGCCACGCAAGATGCTGCCAAGAACTGAGGCTCGGCGGGTTTATCTGGTAGCACCATTGAGGTTAGGGCAAGAGATAGTTCACGTGTTACTTAGCCTTAGGCATCCACTTCATCTAGCTGCCCTTAATGTTCATACACTCACCCAACTAGGCCGACAAACTGTTTTAGCTTGGACTCTTAAAACTGTCAAAATGGACATATGCTGACTCCCACTTGGTGATCACTCTTCGTAGCCCAGATGCAACCTCATTCTCTTGCTCCACTCTTCGCATGTCGAGTGTTCCGGCTTCACGCTGTCACAACGAGACTACACATTGACGTGGTGTGACGGCTTGCGTGCCCCCATGATCCAACGAGCTATACAGGACGGCTTGTCTCAAGCCGAAGATCCAATCATGCCTGGAAGATCAATGGGTAGAGGCCTGACGTAGTAGTCCCCTGGTCCTCCAAGTTGGGGGTCGATCTGAGTTAGCGGCTCAGTCGGAAAAACAAATGGAAGTCTAATTGATCCAAGTAGATGGGCGCCCACTCAGCTGT
>LUCM01009291.1:149537-172652 GCA_008360955.1 Fasciolopsis buskii
ACTGGTCTACCATATCGTGCCCTATTTTGTGTTCCTCCTATGGAATGGAAGGAACCATGTGGAGGCCAACAGATGACGTGGCAACGTGGGATGAGAAAATGTACAGCGAAGTTAGGTAAAGTAGGTGTCTCACGCCTTCGTGGTTGGGGTCCGAAAGACTTGTCGACTTGCTGGCTGGAGACACCGAAGGATATGTCAGTAAACCGTGAACAGTGGCGATCGTGCTGTCATTTTCTATCGAATCAGAATGATTGAAAGAGTGCGTTTGTAGAGTTAGACTGTGTTTCGTGTGTTGGCTGCAGCAGCATCTTATCTTTTCCCGCCTGTGTAGGTCCAGTCCCTGTTCCCGTTGGATATTCACTGTTTTTATATGAACGTGTAACTGTGGGGAAAGGCAGCGGTCAGTGAGGCTTGCCTTGCTGTTTAACGCTGAACGATGATCATGATGATGACGATGTTCCGGCTTCGACCATTCGTGGCTAAGCTGGCATTTGGCATCAATCTTCGCATGCGAATATAGCGTGCACTGTCAGACTTGATCGCAGTCAACGATTGTTTTTGTGCAATTCGGTTTCTCGGTTGCACGGTTCTGTACATGTGAATAACAGTGGACTGAAGATTTGTTTGGTTGTCGTATCTGTGTATGCACTCACTGATTGCAGTTCATCTAAGGCGAAAGACATGTCCTACCGGGAGTTGTCTCGGTTCCTCCGAAATGCGCGTTTATTGGACGTTGTGGTCGCTGCCGGTGATTTCATCGCCCAACTTGAGTGCTTAAATGAGACGGAACGGCACATCTGAGGCAGATTTACTTTCCCAGCCGATCGGACCGACAACAAAGGTCGTCTCATCCAGGTTTGTTCTAACCACATGCTATCGTGAAAGGCAAAATCGACTCACTTGACGTCCCCTTTGCCTTTGCAGCACTGAACTCAGACCGACCACACTGCCATCGGTCACGGGTGATGTTGATCAATCGAGGATTGGGGATCATTCTGGTCTACACCTGTGGACTCTGCCCTTGCTTTGGTTCGAGTTCGCTTTTGTTTTCGCGTAGCCCGTAATGACACCAGCAAGAAACCCAGGTGTCCGGCACAAGTGATCCTAGAAGATAATCGCCGACTACAATTCCAGTCGAAACTCTTAGTGCGGTTGTCGTCTCAACAAAATGCCCAGGGTCCAAGCGAATATTGGGAGTGGACCAAAGAAGCTCTGAACTCAACGGCAGTTGTCAGACAGGACTCCTTACCATATAAACTCCAGAAGCGATTGATGTCCTTGATTCCATTTGCGCTGTTAGATGGCTACAGAACTGTCCCTCTGGATACAACAGACAATGGTAGGCATAGATCCCTGAGACGTCAACTGACCAGGAGTTTAAGAAGTGATCCGTAACGGTGGTGGGCAGGAAAGTGTGGGAAGATGGGAAAGGCTGCAGTTGTCGGAAATATTCGCAACCTTCACTGACTGATTAAGAATACGGGTCCACGGAAGCCGAGCGTAAGTGAACTGATTAAGGAATCCGATGACACACTGATTCACTCTCAGTATCTTTGGCTAACACGTTGGGCAGAACACTTTAGAGAGAAGTTTAGTTGGCCCAAAACCACTACACCTTTCCCTTACCCCCGCAACTGGACCAGTGCAGATGGATACCTGCTGTCCATCGGAAATCGAGGTGATGAGGGAGATGGGATTCCCCAAAAGACATAAGGCAGCTGGAGCAGATGGACTGTCGCCATCCTTTTTCATGGATGGTGGAAAAGTGTTAACGTCGAAGTTGATAGAACTCTTGGGATCACTCTGGGAACGGGAATGGATTCCTAAGGACTGGTGTGAATAGGTGTTTGTGTCAATGACAAAAAGGTGATAGATCCTCATGTGAAAACCGAAGGAATTAGTCTAGTAAGCATTGCATCCAAACTACCTGCGAGCATTACCCTCTCCGATCATCTAGTGCCCATTAAAAGCGTACGCGTATGAATCAAGCCTATTTCCGCCTCGGTCGTGACTGTATTGAACAAATTTTCGCTTTGCGAGACACCTTAGAACAGAGGCACATATTCCGTAAGCCCACGGTTTTTGTCTTTCTTGAGTTGAAAGCTGCTTTCGATTCAGTCGATCGTGAAGTTCTGTGGTGCTACATCACATTAAAGGGTGTGTCTCAGAAATTCATTTCACTCATCCAATCTCTCTATGCAAACAGCCGAAGCCGAATTCGCACTTATGGCGATGTTTCACTCGAATTCACCACGAGAGGTGGTGTTCGTTAGGGTTGCCCTCTTTCACCTTTCCTTCTTGACTTTGTCACTGAGACGGCTATAGAGATAGCCCCGTCCTCAGTGTGAGAATAATGCCATTGATATTTGCTCAGATAGGAATCTGTCGGATTTGGAATATGCGGACGGTGTTTTTCCACTAAGTGGAGATTCAGGTAAGTCGCAGGTTTTTCTCGACCGTCTGAACGACAGTGTATGCATGTTTGGCATGTGTTTTGCCCCTTCGAAGTGTAAAATGTTGTTGCAGAACCAGATTGGTTCAAAGCCGGACCTTGTTCGTGCAGGGAGTCAACTGGATGAGGTGGACAAATTCAGTTACTTCGGTATTGGTATCTAATCTGGGCCGACGAGTGTTCGCTAATTTGATGCGCCTGTGGCGTCGGCGTGATGTCTGGTTATCGATCAAAGGTTGAGCATGCACGGCAACGGTGAGGTCGGTTCAGCTCCGAGAGCTCCGAGAGCAGAAGATATGCAAACATTTTCGGTGTCTGAGTACCGTTGATTTTGTAGTGCTGGTAAAATATGGTGGGAGAATTTCGTGAGTAACTCAGAAGTTAGGCATAAGGTACTGGGTCCTAGTGTCGAGTCTTTATAACAAGCACTGAATCAGAATTGGTTAAGATGACTGGGGCATGTTTTGCGCACGCCAGCATAACGCTTGCCTTGTTGTGTACCATTGTTCGAGGCAGGTTGTAGTTGAAGGATGGTTCGGCGTGGCCAGTAAGCAACACGAGTAAAAAATAGTATGGAATCCTTAACCAGCGGACGAGCTCGCACAGGTGCAGTTAGAAAACTGAATTTGAGTTCACTAGACCTACCAAATCAGTGGTGGGAAAGAATAGGTGATACGAGGCAGTACCGTAGTCAAGAGTGTTCGTTTATTCGAAACCTTCCTTCTTCTGTATAGTTCTCCAACTCACTATTTTACACTCGGTTTCCCATTATTCCCCGTTCTGTATTCTGTTTGAGCAGATGATGGAGTGCGTCGATGTAAGGTTATAATGGTCGTCCAAACTGAACTAAGCTAAAGCGTTAACTTACATCACTTATCCTTAGACAGATTTTTTTTCACGATTGAAATGAATAACCGTTCTCGTTCACCTGCGAAACACAGTCTAACTGTGCGTTGGTACAGTTAGACTGTGTTTCGTGTGTTGGCTGCAGCAGCACCTTATCTTTTTCCGCCTGTGTAGGTCCACTCCCTGTTCCTGTTGGATATTCACTGTTTTTATATGAACGTGTAACTGTGGGGAAAGGCAGCGGTCAGTGAGGCTTGCCTTGCTGTTTAACGCTGAACGAGGATGATGGTGATGATGCATGCACTCATAGGACGAGCTTCAAACTTTCACTGATATTACTAGCATTTGTGTTTTAAGTCGTATTTTGGTTCTTTGTCATATTTTCGTCTATTCTACGTCCCCGTTAGATTTATATTTTGTTTGAAATACGAATTTCTCCCTCACCTGACAAGTCATTTCCAGTTTCCCAGTTACCTCATTTCTGGTTCTCTAAAGCTCGGCATGTGCGCTCATATTCTTCAGTCTGTCGTCTTCTCACAATTTTTCATCTTGTTTTCCATTCGGGATGTCTAATTTACGTGGTCGAAAAATCAGTTCACTCTTCTTCGTTATTTTTGTGTTGTTTAGCGTCCTCTAAGAACAATGATTTCAAGTTTTCGGTTATTATTTTCAAACATTGTGAGATGGACTGCAGTAATGATCTCAGTATCGATAACAAGGAATAGTTATTGCATTTGTTGAATACTTTGACTGTGCGACTCAAAGCCGAGGCTTTCGGTGTGATCAACAAAATTTGCCAACTTGATAACCTCTATACAAGCACTCGCGATCGTCTTGATAACCGTCCACATATCCCTGACCTCACCCGTAGTTTTATCTTCTCTCTGCTCTCTGATACCTCTTCCCAACTTCTCTGGGCTTATTGAGGATTGTTTCATTTCATTTCTCTCTCTCTCTCTCTCTCTCCCAATCTCCGAATACTTCAAGTTTCTGCTGTCTAAGACATTTTTCCCTTGCACAGTTGTTGGTTTTTGCTAGATTTCTCCATCTACCTTTCTAAACGCTCAGACTGTTCCTTAAACTACGCGTTTTTGCATGTGGTTCTATGCCAATCAAATTTTCAACGTCAAGGTTGCTGCTCCTCATCCCCCATGTGGTGAGCCCTAGTGCTATGGGACACGTCCCTTCCATTGTACTCATGCTTCAATCATGTCACAAAACGTGCCTCGCGGGGCCATGGGGCACGTCCTTTTGGTATAGATCATTGTATATAGAAAAATTACTGATTCCTCCGATTGATAGGTTCATAACCCTAAGGTGCTTCCAAGTTATCATAAATCCTAACTGTAGGTCGATGTGAGTCATTTTTCAGAATACGGGAGTGAAAATCGGTAAGACTGTCGGCTTTCGTTCGGAGCCAATAATCACGATCCTGTTCATGTGTGGAGTGTCCCATATCCTCTTCCACCATGAAAGCCGTCTGACCCAGCCGAATGTTTGCACTCCATAGATGTTTTTGCCAGTAGGATGAGTTTATAGTGATAAAATCCAAAGTATGACAAGATCGTTATGCCCTTCCTGAATTTATTCCTAACCCTTTCAGTTAAAGCCATTAGGTGACCGCAGGGAGTTTCTTTAGATCGGCAGTAGCAACAGTTCCATATGGGGTACCACAGACCATTTGTTGCTGAGAATGACTTATAAGTCACCAATGTTTGGCGCATGTGAAGAACAGCCCGTCCCTCCGATGACCCGGAGTAGGATAAGCAGAGTTCATAACTGTTCTCTCATTGCTAAGCGGTTCATGTAATATCGGTGCTTGTGCTTTTAGTTCTCACCAGTACATGTATTTTGCATTGAGAGATAATATGCCATTCCCGTTTGCGACTCCTTTAATGGACCGTCAATGAAATGAGGAAACATCGATTGGTTTTGGAAAATTGTCAGTACCTGAGCAACCAGGTGACATCATCGATGAAAGGCCGTCGTTTCTACTTCCTTAACGAAAACAAAACGCACAGATCGAATTCATGTGTGTGCGTGTGAAATTCGGATGAAATTCATCCACGCCCGAAGGACGTGCACTATTGGTCAACCGTCGGTGATACCTGTTAAGTCGTTCAGGAACGATGCAAACAAAATGAACAAGTTAATTTTTTTTCTCAACTTGAACTGCGTTTTCTAAATATTTTCGATAATTTATCCGTCGAATGAGATTTGTTTTGTGAAATCAATTTTGAAACGGTGTAAAATGAATAGCTATCGGCACCTCAAGAACACATCTACTGATGACTAGTTTAAGTCAGCAAACAAAATAAATAGGCCACTTTAGTCAGAATTCGAAATTACAGCCGTGTAGTCATCCGACCACATCGTCACACAAGTGCGATGCGTATGCTGTACTAACTAACATCGTTTATCCGGAAACTTGCAATGTAGACTCACTGAGTCCCAACCGGTGGTACGTGACGATAGTTTAGTTGATGGTTGATAATATGCATCTTTACATCCTATGCAAATATTTTATTGATCTCTGCTTCCAGTAACACTTTTATCAACGAACAACAAGTTCGTCAGTTGGATGTTTTGTCATTGTTTCATTGAGCAAAACTTCATTGCAAATATCTTGAAAGTTAATTGGGACTGACATGTTAGATTCACTGGTTCCGATTAATAGAAACCGAGAAGGATTCCGTCTTGGGCTATCCGATTTTGCACACTGGTTTGCAACACCGCTCACCTGAAGTCTTTGTAAATAACTATTCATATGTGGCCTTTAGCCAAGTGCACAACCTAATTGATCGTATTCTTTCTTGTTCATCGTTTCTCTCCATCCGTCCCACACACATGTATCCAGGCTGATGCGTGTTTGTGTGCTTTGCGTTTAGTTTACTTCTCGGACAAAATCGATCACATCGTTCTATGTTTGTTGGCACGGTCACGTTCAGACCAGTACTAACTAAGTAACTGAACCTAACTGACTTTATGCTTTGTACTGATTAATTTTATGCCCGAACCTATCTGTTGGGGAATGAATGGGCAAGTTCCACACAGCCCAATCTAAATTCCTCTCTATCTGTTAGATCCCGATGATTACGTAATGATCAAAAACTATTTCATTCCGAATCATACTTCCTACACTGACGTACTTATTGCTGAGTTTCTCGACTAATCGAAATATCCGTTCAATCTGCGCCATGTTCGTTCATTCAGGTTATTAATCTCCTTTCCAAATCCATCCCTCTCTTTATCTGGAAATTTATTTCAGCGGAGAACTGCTAATTGTCGATGTTGCCAGCCGATTTACGGACAAATTTGGTGGCTTTTTGAAGAAGCTAAAATCCTACGGTTTCATAGTGGAATTTTCGGAAACGACGGAAGACACGTATTTTGTTCGGGCTCGGTTGAAGAAAGTAGCCGAGTTGACAAACAAGAACGTTCACCAGTTACCGCCCCTTAATTTAAATCCGTGTGTATATAAGAAACGATAGAATTATTATTTCGACTTGTATTCCCTTCATACTTCGGTAGTATGAACCTTCATGTCCAGATTTGTAAATACAAACATGTCCGCGTGCGTCTGTAATCACATCCTCGTTGTCTTATTCCATGTGTGTGTGTGTGTGTGTGTTTCTGGATACATCCGCACTGCATGTTCAAGTTGGCATGTTGATATTAGATTTCTATTCCTGTCACTTCATTAATGCGGTCATCCAACTAATATCCGCCTTCAATTGCAAAGGATTTCGTCGAATTGGTGGAATCGACTAAACCGCTGATGTAAAAACGGAACCAGTAAATTGATGTTTTTTTCCATCGAGCTGAAGAATCCAGTAACCGTAATCTCTGGGTCAACACGTAGTTCACCGACGTCAAAATAAGACTGTACCTTAACGTGGTGTGAAGCCTTATACGCTTTCATAATCGAACAATCTACACAATATCTTGAACCGAAGACAGTCGTGCCCGGAAGATCAGTGGGTAGAGGACTAATGACGCAACCTCCTAGTCCTAACCCTCCAGGTTCGTGGAAGAATAGCTGACCCAATCAGATGGACTTCCGGTTAACCATTTTTCTCTGTCTTGTTAAAACTGAAGACTTTGGTAAAGAATCTCGTTCATCGTCTTCCTTGCACTACATGTCTACAAACAATTCCATACCGCATCGAATTTCGCGTGGGATAATTAAGACCACACTGCCCATTACATCGAACCGAATGATTAGTATGTGTGTCACTGCTCAGATTTCCCGTCTTGGTTTGATGCTGCACTGTCTTTTATGTCAGAATCTTGAGTCAGGTGCTCCGGTTAGAGTTTCCTAGGAAAGTCCCTTCTGCGATGCAGGCAGTGGACTGCCCCCCTCCCTAAATGCCTCCCAGACTGAGACTTTTTCAATCCGAAATTCAGGTCGTGGTTGCCATTCCCTCCTCCCTTTCGTTCAGTGGGCATCAAGCGTGTAAAAATAATCCCCCGACCTTGAAGCTATGGAATACTGTTTGCCATTTCAATCTTAACGATACTTTTCTCTTCTGTTTAGTTGTTTTTCGGGTATGGAATCTCTTCCGTTGAGTATGTGCATTCCTCCGATCGCTGTCCGTGAAATCTGCTCGAGGGATACGCAGTGTTGCTGGCCATCTAGTGTCATGTATACCAGTTCTCCCCGTCAGTTCAAAAAGTTCCTGTGGGTGTAAAATCTATGCTTTGCAGATCTCATAGATTGTTTTTGGCCCTTTGATTGGTCATTGATCCTCATCAAATTGGTCGGCATACCGGCAACTGGATGTAAATCAAAAGTCGTGTCGGATGGAACGTGTGCCACTTGAGGGTAATGTAAATTGACTGAATTGTCGCGACTTGATGGAGTCTCGCAACTTACAACCGGACATCTCAGCTCTAAACCTCTGGAAAAATTCAGTGGATTTGCATTCCTGGTGATCTGTAGAAAAGTTTTGCACCAAATGCATCCATTGAAATGTTAATCGTTCACTAAAGTCACGGTTGATTAGAAGGACTAGACATTTGGATCTATTGAATCCGAATCGTATCCCTTTAATTGATTTGCATCCACTGCGCTGTGTTCACGTGGTGCCCTGTCGAAAGTGACAGCACATGACTTGTCCTACTTACGGTGCGCCTCCATTACCATTGTTTTGGTGATTTCTGTAGTAGTATGGGATTTTTATCACTTCTGTTTATTGTTCGTCTAAAACTGTAATCATACACCCGATGATCTTGAATCATTGAATTTTGTGCAGGCGAGTTTTCGATGAGATCACTATATAGACAGTGCACCTTACCCTGATGTGGCTATTCTTGCATCTCTCCACATTGGTAGATCATGCCAAGTTTCCCATCAAAAATCACGCATTCTATACAACCTGGCAAGTTAAATGGTAGAAGGAAGGTAA
Organism: Fasciolopsis buskii; assembly: GCA_008360955.1. NCBI lineage: Eukaryota > Metazoa > Platyhelminthes > Trematoda > Plagiorchiida > Fasciolidae > Fasciolopsis > Fasciolopsis buskii. The sequence goes on from LUCM01009291.1 coordinate 158,244, forward strand.
AACTTCCCTGTCTTTTTATGGGGTGCCTTACGCATGGGTCTATTGGCGGGGCATTCCCGATAGCCCCTATGAATCATCACATGAAGATAAGTTACCGCCAACCCTGACCCTCGAATTTGGAGGAATACTGAACCACATATGGTCCCAGCAGATTAGGTGTAGTAACGAGCCGAGCGACATCATCCTCGTTTAGCGCTAAACATAAGAGCGAACCCTACTGACTACTGCTCTTACCATGTTACATGTTGCTATGGCAGTGCGACATATGGACGGTGGACAATGAGCGGACCTTCAGGCCCGGGAGAAGAAGGGAAAACAGTCTAACTTTATAGAGGCCCAGTGACAGTCAATCGCCACCTATCACCAAAATGACCGTCGCATCTAGGATTCGAATCTCCATCGTTTTTGGATGACAGATGTTTAAACAACTCGACAATTGCCGGCCAAACGTGACAGCTCTTCGGTGGGTAATATTAAAGGAAGTGGATTCAACGACGAGGTCATGCTGATCGAATTGGCGGAAAGTTGTCATACTGCACTCGTTCTGCTTTCCGGTTATTAATATTGCTGATAGGCCCCCCGTATGCTGTCGCTTTCGTCCTTTTTCTTATTGATGTATGAAGAATCTTTTACCTTTGTAATTTGGCTGTGAGCCATTCTAAATCACTTTGATTTTTTTGAATCCAAAGTTATTCTGTCTATATGTTCCCCATTTTGGCGGTGTATTCCTGACCTATTTCGTTGTCTCTCGATATCTATTTCAGCTTTGCGGGAGATCCTCGGATCTGTCTCCTCCCACATCATCCGATCCGTGAAAAATGGAGACCATTATTGCGCACGTGCGCGAAGGTAATCTTCAGGAGGTGCGTCTATGGCTCGACGATATCGGAAATGATGTGAATCAGGGTGATGAGCACCGATTCAGCTTGTTGCATTGGGCCGCGCGTGAGGGGAAGCTGCCCGTGGTTGATTTGTTAGTCATGCGTGGTGCACGCCTGAATGCCACCAATATGGGTGACGATACTGCTTTGCATTTGGCCGCTGCACACGGTCACATTGATGTGGTGCATTTCTTGCTCAGTTGTCATCGTTTCAACGTCGATATGCCGAACGAGCATGGCAACACACCGTTACACTATGCCTGCTTTTGGAATCATCTGGAAATTTCTGAGGTGAGTATACAGTGCTGACACTCATGCGTACTAATGAGCATTATATATATATATATATATATATATATATATGGCATTGGTTTGTTCGCTGAGCTGGGCAATTTGATTGCAAACGTTTCATCACCTATCAAGGTGACTTCGTCAGTGCAAAATCAAAGCACTGCCGAAGTCCCCTCGATAGGTGATGAAACGTTTGCAGTCAAATCGCCCAGCTCAGCGAACAAACCAATGCCATNTATGAAATATCATGGAGGTATGAAGAAGTTAGCCTCGGTTGGTTATTCTAGCCTTCCTGGTTGTGGCGTAGAGATGAGGATTGGTGTTGGTTGGAGATGCTGATACGCATGAGTCAGACCTGAAGTTGGCGGCGCGAATGCTTTATCATCTGTCTACAGAACTCCCTTTCTCCCTAAACTCCAACAATAGAACAATACATCAAAATGTATACGGTGAAAGCAGAAAACTAAACATTTATCCTACCTTTTCTTATTTTCCTTACTATGGTTTTTTGTGTAATTCATTTGGGTTTGGTTGCTTGTTTTGACACCAGTGTTATATATATATATGTATTTGTACATATGTACATATATATATATATATATCAGGTTAGAGAATGATGCTCTTTCTCGTAGCTCAGGTTCAACAGGATGGCATTGGTTTGTTCGCTGAGCTGGGCAGTTTGATTGCAAACGTTTCATCACCTATCAAGGTGACTTCGTCAGTGCAAAATCAAAGCACTGCCGAAGTCCCCTCGATAGGTGATGAAACGTTTGCAATCAAATTGCCCAGCTCAGCGAACAAACCAATGCCATCCTGTTGAACCTGAGCTGCGAGAAAGAACATCATTCTCTAACCTGCTATATATATATATATATACATGTATATGTAGGATATTCTTGCTCGTACCTAACGTCCAACAGGATGGCACTGGCTTGTTTGCCCAGCGAACCCGGAGAGCCAGTTATAGCTGGTAATAAGCCGAAGAATCGGTCAGCAATTCCGTTTGGATCGTTTGTGCTGCAATTAATCATATTTTTTCTTCGTTTGCAATGGAAAAGATTGTGGATCAGTGTACACTTGTACAGGTTTCGAAAACCGTCCACCAATGATATTGAATCCATGACGTGGTTCCTGCAATTAATGATGACCATCTTGCTACTGGTTAGTGAACCACGGTAGAGGTTTGACTTCCTAATGATAGTTCTTCATCAGTGATGAACTTCTGATTTGTATCAAATCTTTAGTAGGCTTACCAAGCATAAGCTTTTCCTTCTTTGCTCACAGTAATAACAAGTAAAATGAATATCTGATCTTTTAATCAAGTACGAACTTGTATCCCATATGTCCCATTTAGTGTACCAAAGTGTCGGTTTCCTTTTCACAGTACTTAATCAAAAATGGGGCTTCTTTGATGCAAGAAAATAAATACGGAGAGACTCCGTTAGAAATCGCTCGCCCGCGAGCCGCTACTCTGCTCGCCCCGTTGGCTTCAGCTCTGGGGCATGACCTGTCTCATCGTCGTCCGTTTCGTGATACCAGTTGGATTGGTACTAAAACACGTGCTCGCGATGCAACCCTGTACAAACTGGACGGTGAGTCATGGGATCCGCGTGATGTAGAACTAACCGGAGCGCTTGCCGATGGCCACGGGGCGGAAGTCTTAAAAGGCTCATTTCGTCGGTGTCCAGTTGTTGTGAAAATGTTGAAACTACGCAATTGTACGGTCCGTCAGGTATGAACAACAGAAAATCCATTAGATTTTTGTGTCCGAATATCCGTTCATTTGGATAAATTTTCTTTCCCTTCCAACTTGTCTGCAATCACCAAAGTTGGCTTAAAGCCTAGTATTTGATTTCCTTCTCTAAGCTGAAAAGGGGTTCTAACCAATCTTTTGGCGGCTTTATAGCATATTTACTGGTCAAGTTATGTGTATTTGCATGTGCATGTGCATGTATGTGTGCGTCTATCTATGTAAAGTTGTTAGCACTGATTTACGTCTCGGCGTAGTCCCATCGCCAAAGCCCTTGCCCGTGATCCACTAGATGCTAATATTGGACAAACCATTTGGGTACAATACTGTCTACTGTTTCAAAACCACATTACTCAATTACTGATCTTTTTCCCCCATAAACTTTGGTTGCATAGCCTCAACACGTTGCGCATTATTTAGTCAAGTAAAAATTAGTCTTAGTAGCCGTGGATGATTGGTTGGAAATCTTCCATTTCGAGTACTATCTTTGAAGAACCTAATGCTGGATCATGCTCGGAACTATCTTAGTAGACCATATCGTGCAGAAGGACTATTGTGCATTTTCAAACACTCGGAATTGAACGGACAATGTTTTTCCCACATCTCTTGCTTTTTCGGTGTGTGGGGGGGTGTGTGCTCATTATTTATGCATATTCGAAGTGAATTGCAGAGCTGCAAATCGAATATCAGCTTCTGAATCAAGCAGTCACTGTGCATTTGGTGTCTGCTTCGGACATGCACTGGACATTGTTCTGAATGCATTTTCCCCGTGATACTAGTTTCTACCTATTCGCCGTCCGCCGGCGAACCTCGGTCAGGGGAGTCGTGCGCGGTAGATATGAAGAGGTCATGTATGGTAGACAGCATAGGCTGGACCGTTGACCGGCGGTTGCAGCTGCGAATCCTCGGGGGGTTTTAGTTGACCCCCCAACGGAAGTGGAAGTAGAGTCGAATATTCAACTTCTGAATTGGGAAAAAGCAGCCGGTCCCGAGGAACTTTCTTCATTTCTTTTCGAACTAGACGGAGAAGCCCTGATGAAATCACTTACCCCTTGTTTCGTGATATTTGAAACGAGGAACGTATTCCGTTATCGTGGGGTGACTAGCAATTTTCAAGCAGTTAGCTTAATTCTGACAGTCATTAAGGTCTTAGCTTCCACAGTGCTGTGCCGTTTGACAGCACTTCATGAAAGTAACATCCGCGAACAACAGACCGGATTTCGTCCAGGTCGAGGTTGCATCGACCAAATATTCAGTTTTTGTCAGTTACTTGAAACGCGCCACACACACCGCCGTCCTATGATAATAGTCTTTTTCGACTTGAAAGGGGCGTTCGACGCAGTCGATCAGACAGCGCTATTCAGTGCTCTCCACTGAATTGGAATGCCAACGAAGTTCTTGAACCTGTTGCGAGCATTGCACTTGCATAACTGTGGTCGCGTGAAGGTATGCGGTGAAGTATCAAGTTCATTTGAAACGACTACTAGCTTTCGACAAGGGTGTCCTATCTCTTCACTCCTGCTCAACTTCGTCATGGACGAGGTGGTGGAAAATGCTTTAGGAGGTCTTCAGAACGTAGGAATCGACCTGGGAAATGGAGAAAAACTGTGTGAGCTAATGTACAGAGACGACTTCGTGCGCCTATTCGAATCTGCGGAGAATGAGCAGTGTGCACCGGAGTTCTGAAGCTCGGTTTGGCATGTGCTTTGCACCTTCAAAGTGTAAAGTACTGTTACAGGACTGGACGACAGTAGTGCTGAACCTGATACTGGATGGAGATTAATTAACGGTTGTGGATCGTTTCACCTAGCTTGATAGCTGCGTATCGAACGATGTTAGCTCGGCAGTGGAGGTAAACACGTATTTCGTAGGCTCGAGCAGCTTACGTTAGCCTGAAGCACTTGTGGCGTCGGTCTGATATTTCACTGGAGTTCAAACGTTGTGTGTAGTGTGCTGCACTGCGTTAAGTTCTGTTGTACGGTTGCGAGACGTGGAATATTCGTGTAAGAGATGTTTGTCGGTTGGAAGTTTTCGACCATCGGTCTATGTAGTATGGCTAGGATTGGATGGAGTTACCTGGTGTGTAATATGGATGTGAGGAGTCTAGTACTAGGTGCGGGCTCTCAGAATGCCTTATTTCGGAGTATGATACTTAGTAGATTGCGCTGGGTCACGTGTTGCTTATGGTGAACACTCGTTTACCATACCATACCACGGAGTGGAAGATTCTATGCTAAGGTTAGCAGATGACGTGGCTACGTGGAATGAGAAAATATACATTGGACTTTGGTGAAGAAGGTGTCTCACTTCTTCGTGGTTTGGGTCCGAAAGACCGGCAACTGGTTGGCCGGACACTGAACGATATGGCAACGAATCGCGAACAGTGGCGATCTTATTGTCATTTTCTGTCGAAATGAAATGATCCAACCAAAGTACGTTTGCACTGTTGGACTGTGTTTCGTGTTGCTGTCACAACGAGACTACACATTGACGTGGTGTGACGGCTTGCTTGCCTCCATGATCCAACCAGCTATACAGGATGGCTTATCTCAAGTCGAAGATCCAATCATGCCTGGAAGGTCAATGGGTAGAGGCCTGACGAAGTAGTCTCCTGGTCCTCCAAGTTGGGGTTGATCTGAGTTAGCGGCTCAGTCGGAAAAACAAATGGAAGACTAATTGATCCAAGTAGATGGGCGCCCACTCAGCTATTCCCTGCTGCCTTGCGGTCAGCTTCTTGTCAGAACCAAGGGCTTTGGTTGAGAACCCTAATCGTTCTTCTGCTTAGCGGCTGGACTCCCTAGCAGTACCCGTCCATTATTCCCCATGAGTTACACGCCTACAAATAATTCCATACTGCATCGGTTGTCGCGCAGACTAATCAGGACCGCGCTGCCCATTGCATCGAGCGCAAGTGGGGTGGCTAGTGGTAAGTTTACTACTGCTCAGAGTTCCCTCTCTTTTATTCAACCTGTCTCTTCTGTCTCCAACCCAATCTGTTTGCCCCTTCTGCCTACCAGTAGTATCTCCATTGATAACACGCCCGGTACTCGCAACGGTTTATTGTCAAGTAGTGTAGTAGGTGGTTTTCAGTCTGTTAGCTCACATTTTCTCAAGCCTTGTCAGCCTGTGCATCTGGGTTCGTTCAATATGCGCACTTCAATGCATGTTGGCCAACAGGCGTGTTTGGCTGTGACAGTGGACTAACTCACTTTCGATTGATGTCTGTTGTGTGCGTGAAACACGAATTGAGGATTCGAGTAGAGTAGATTAATTCAACTAACTGCGCCCCTAATGTCTCGTTAAGATATTTTCTTCGCACTTCAGGAGACGAAGCAGCTCAAGCTTTGAGTCAACGTGGTGTAGGAATAGTCTTGAGTGAGAAAGCTGAAGCAGCCCTTTTAGATTGGATCCCAGTCAACAGTCGCTTGTGTGCCATGAGACTGCAGGGATCAGTCGGCGTCCGAAAGGATATTAGTGTTAAGCGTAGTTTATTTGTTATCTCGGCATACGCTCTCACAGACTGCAGCACTGATATGGAGAAAGACGAATTTTACGATAACCTCGACACTCTTGTTCGGAAGAGCAAAGGCTCTGACATTGTAGTGGTAGCAGGTGACTTTATTGCACAAATTGGCAAACTTAGTGCATCGGAGTCCTGTTGAGGTGGGCGATGCGCCTTGCCTGCACAGCGAACAGACAACGGGGAAAGACTTCTCCAATTCTGTGCAGATAATCATTTACTGTACTGTGCTGCAATGCGTTCATTTCTTTTGTACGGTTGCGAGACGTGGAGTATGCGTGTGGGCGATGTTCGTCGGTTTGAGGTTTTCGACAACCGATGTTTACGGAGTATGGCTAGGATTGGATGGAGTGGCCGGGTGAGTAATATTGAGGTTAGGAATCTGGTATTGGGTGCCACTTCTGAGAATGGCTTGTTTCAGCGTATGAAACTCAGTAGACTACGCTGGTTGGGGTTGAGTCACGTGTTGCGTATGACGAACACTCGTCTACCATACCGTGCCTTATTTTGTGTTCCTCCTATGGAATGGAAGAAGCCATGTTGAGGCCAACAGATGGTGTGGCAACGTGGGATGGGAAAATGTACATCGAAGTTAGGTAAAGTAGGTGTGTCACACCTTCATGGTTGGGGTCCGAAAGACTTGTCGACTTGCTGGCTGGAGACACTGAAGGATATGGCAGTGAACCGTGAACAGTGGCGATCGTGTTGTCATTTTCTATCGAATCGGAATGATTGAAAACACGTGCGTTTTACAGTTAGACTGTGTTCCGTGTGTTGGCTGCAGCAGCATCTTATCTTTTCCCGCCTGTGTATGTCCAGTCCCTGTTCCTGTTGGATATTCACTATTTTTATATGAACGTGTAACTCTGGTGAAAGGCAGCTATTTACGGTGAGCGTTGATGATGACATGAGTATATTTACTTGTTGCATAACTAGTGTTCGTTCGCGAAAATATACATTTAAACCTTGCTCCATCTGATTGTTATGTGTTATCGCTACAAATCGCATCGCAGATTCGTGCGCGTCAGGATCGCTTCTGATGACAGTTGCCTCGTGTTTTCATTCTATGTTTCTGTCGCTATCTCACCTTATCAATTGACAATGATTAAAGTGGCCTCTGGTCGGTCAACACGTCTGTTTCATTTATTTGTCTTGATCAAACGGTTAGTAGAGTTCCATATTGGATAGAACTCACTGGCGCTCGCCTCCCCTCTCGGGCTTATCGTCTCTTCGATGGTTTCCATCTCGAGCAACGCTGCCGGTTGCCCCTAACGTGTCACATAATCAGACTACTTCTCTTCCGCTCGAGACTTAGGACGCTTGACTGATTCCTGATTCGTCCTTTGGTTTGCAGTCGACCCAATTCCAAGTCCACGTCTTGTTTATCTGATACCAGAAAGATTTGCCAGGTAGTTCTATCCTTCTCGACATGATCGAGCTTCACATTTGTATGAATCATCGCACCGCGCTGATCTGGGCTTGAACATTTGGCATCCGTTCACAGCCTCCTCTTACGCTTCATTGCCGCTCAACCCGATCGAGTTTATTTGAAACCGAGACCCGTTCTTATCTGTAACCCACATAGATTTGGCCTGGATATCATGGTTACGCTGTTTCATGATGCATTTTACACATATGATGGTCTCCCATAATTTACAGAACACTTTGTGACCCCGAACTGTATTAGAATTTTTTCTTGTCGGTTTTCAAATGAAATCTGGGCTTTTTCGACCGTCATATGTCTGCCTGACTAGCGATAAGATTATTTCTAATTATTACGTTTGGTCTTTCCACTATCCTGTTCCATTCGTCTCATCCGGTTTTAGGCTCGAGATTTCAAGGAAGAATTTCCACGTTTGCGGATTTTCAATCATCCGAATATCTTACCCGTTTTGGCCATCTTCACGGCCACACCGCGTCTGTGTTTGGTTAGTGACTACATGCAATACGGTAGTCTGTTCGATGTGCTTCATCAACGCACAGACACGGTAAGCGATGGCAATGTCGGTACAGTCGAAGTGAGTCCGCGTCAGGCCATGCGATTTGCCGTGGACATAGCCAAAGCAGTAGAATTTCTACACAGTCCCGAGCTCAAAGTGTCCAATTTTCGATTGAATTCGAAGCACGTAATGGTAAGACATCTTTCACCGCTAATTGTCACTCTTTTGCCTTAACCTACTGTGCTTGCAAATCTGTCATATGAAACATAAGTGGACCGAACAAAGTTCAAACCTGTTGCTTCTCAAAACCGTCCCGTCGAGGGTGCTGGGTCACATGGTACTGAAAAGAGTAATACTGTTAGATTTCAGCCGGTATACTCTATTGGCAGCCGTCTGATTGTTTATACGACGAAGCAGAATAAGCATATAACACGTTCAACATCAGGTTCGAATATCACCACTGCCTGGCACTTTGATGGCTTTAATTCGTTGTCATTCTGCTCGTCATCGCACCCGACCCAATGGGAGACCGTTGTGATTCGGTACTGTTTGAATTTGTATATCTATGGTGACATTCTATCTCGAAACAGTGCTGTTAGTTTAGTTCACTTTTTAAAACCGCTAATCCTATACCAAATTGCTCTAGTTTTAGTTCATACCCTACAGCACCGTCTAAGAGAAAAGATATCGAGAATCGTGAAGTAAGCTGTAAACTACTGTTGTCGCCTCTCTTGCGGAACCTTGGAACTTAGACAGACAACGAAAGATGTCGAGGAGTTCTTATGCAAGAGACATGTTGCTACCTTTGAATAGTCAAGAAGTTAAATTGGAGAAGTTTGGGCCAATGAGAAGTTAGCAAAAAATAAAGTAAGCAATGCATGTGATCTATGGCCTTCAAACTAATTGTGGAGAAATTGGATTCTGTTGCAGGGAAATTGCAAGTAAAAGTTCTCAGTTGGTCGCCCATGAGAATTAATTTGGAATATTTTTGTACGGTGATGCATCTAATCGAAACAGTAGTCGGATGGAGTTTGACTGGAGGAAGCACATGTTTAAAAACCATATTAGAGATGGACAAATTCACACTTCCTTTGTCCATGATAAATGAATGTTTCATAAGAAATGTACCGGTAATGCGGTCACAAGGATGAGAATGAATGCTTGATCACTTCGGGAAATGAATGTCGAATGGCAACTGCGAATCGTTCGACGAACGATCAATCAAACATGCTTACTTATTTGTGCAAACAAAACATATCGATCCATCTTACCACAATCATGATATTTAACGTTACGTAATCGGTAGATCGGTTTGGATTGTCTTTGGTCGCAAGAAAATTACACGCGTTCCATCACTCAGGTTGATAAAAATCCTGCTTGTGATCCTTCGGGGTTGATTTTTGACAGTGCTCACAACTGACGAATTTCGTCGAGCCGGAAGTGAGGGGTTTCTGGCGTTAGTCAGCACTTTTGGTTCCGAATTAGCGGCAGTTCGCGATGTGTTGATGCTGTTGACATATCGACCTTGCTGATTGAAACATACAATCTTGAGGTAAGAGGTGCTACTCTAAATCGGGGCAATTACTTCCAGCAATCAATCGATCTTGTAGTGGAACTTCCAGTTGTTCACTGAAATTGCTCTTGGAATTTGCTGTTTGAATTCTCGAGAAGATTGGTCCAACTTTTCTGACCGGGGGGCGGGTGGAATTTCGCTCTTCCCACTGTCTAAACGTTTACGGGTAGAAAGTGCTGTTTTATCGTGTGGTTCAACAAATCAAAAGTCGTCGAAATGGGTTTTTGCCCTACGCCAAGTATTTGATCAAATAGTTGGCTTCTTTGGCAGTGAAAGTTAAAAAAACGAGCAGTTCTATTCTCGGAATCCATTCATTCACGTGCCAGGCGCCAATTCCCATATCTCTCCATGTACTCCTCAACTTCTCGGCCATTAAGTATATATTCAATGTTTCCAAATTACAAGAGTTCACTTTTCCTTTCTTTTATCTTTTTACAAAATATAAAGGATATGCGGCGGTATCTCCATATACAAATGGTTTTTAATTCAGTCAAACAGTCACGCTCGGCATTCATTTTCAATCACCACAGATATCGAGGCATTCCTGTGCAGAAGGTAGATGTTGCTTCGTGCGTGTTTTGAATTAAAGTTGCGAATCACTACGTGGGGAATGAACTGTGCTGAGAAACTTATCAAGGATTCGACAAAAGCTGCTCGACTAAAGTAAGCACAAGCGCGCAGTTACAATTTTAAGTATTGATTGGTATGACTTCGTAAAAACATGAAAGTTTGGATTTGCGGATACTGAAGAAAAACAGTGGGATGGTTAAATGACGGCGGAATGCTGCTGGAATTAAATGAACGCAATATGTGTTATACGTTTTACTATCGTTTTTGTTCAATTTTTTTCAGTGAGATCCACAGTTTCTAATGTTACTTTGCCCCAAAATGTGAAATGCCTCGGAGGGTTTTGGAAAATTTGGTTTATGAAATTTCTGGCAGCTATTTTCTCATCAGTTCATCATTTTGTGCACCCGAAAACTTTCAGCCAGTTAGGGGCAACTGCAGTGCTCAGTGACTTGGAGGAACGTTTAAATGTGTGCATATGCAGTCAGTGTAACGGACGCAGTTGTCTCTGTCGGTTGTTTTGTGTGATTCAGTCTCCTTCCGGTGTATTTCGTCCGAATGGGTTATCACCTCGATCTGCCCAGTCACTACTGAATTGATGCCTTGTCGGTATTTTTTCGAAACCGGTAGGCATAATCGCACCATTTCATAGCAAACTGTGGTAGATTCATTTGCGCTCGGTTAAGTTTTCTTGGGTGTAAAAACATTTCTGATTTCCTGTTTGCTGTTTCTTAACCTAAACTGAACATGTAACAACCATGGGCTAGAGCTTTTTGCTAGGAAAGTTCCCAACTTCACAGAGTCTGTTGGGTTTTGGCGAGTTAACTGAGCCATTCAGCAGAAAATTTCTGTTGAGGTCCAAGAATTTGATCTGGCGAATAGGCCCACCTATACCAGGTTATCAGTCACTAGTGTAAACGAATTGGTTATTATCAATGTGACGATATGTCTGTCATTTTGACTCGGGTAGTTGGAAGTTTAATTGGTTCCAAAAAGACCTCTCATTATGAATTATTATCACTCAGCTCACCGTTGAAAATCATAGAAACATTTGATGCATTCAGCTTGTTACGAATCATGGATAATGCATATTCTTCACACTTTGATTCCACTTCGAAACCCAAGTGCACGAATATGCGTTGAACATCTCCGTGGCTGCGTCATTCGGTTCATTTGTAAAGCATCCACCGTCGCCGGGTTTTTAACGATAGTTGCACTGTATATGCACATTTCCGATGATTCCAACCAACCAGAATAAAATGGCTGCACATTATCGTGATTTTCAGCAGTAATTTGTGCAGCGACATTGCATAATAAATCCGTGATCGCAAGTTCTTTTGTATGCTTACACTCAGCAATCCGTATTGATCGTGCAACAAGACGGTTTTTATTGAAACTTGAGGCACAAATTGAACCGGTTAGGTTGTGGAACCAACGAGCCTATCTCCGATTGGATCTTGGCGCACTTCGTTGATCCAAGACATTGGATGGACAAATATGCTTTTAAATTGATCTGCAATCTCTATAAAATATATGCAAGGCGTTTTTTTACAGACATTTGGCAGCAGCGGAAACTGTGGCTGTTCGGCTCCACAAAGTGCCCGTTTGTTCTCAAGTGATCCATTCAAGTGGCTTCACACACAAAATCCTATGCATCACGTAGTCCCATTGTGCACTTGAAAGTGATCAGATCTGACCATGTGTAGATTAACATATTGGTTGTAATCCTTATATCGATTCCCTGTCGTGTTTTAACGAACACGGTCGCCAAAATTGAAGTCATTTGAAGCAACTTGTTTACGTAACCGTATGAACCAAGTGATTAAGTGACCGAAAACAAACTTTCTTTCTTTCTTTCTTTTTTCGTAATCCTAATGCTATTTTGTCTCCTAACTTCCCTATCGGTTCACACGACAGGTGGACGAGGATATCGCAAAAGTGGGTATTTTTGATCCCGAAGTGATGGGTCATGAACCGAACAGTGATATACAGGCGATGCGTGACGAGTATTTGATCGCTCGTTTGGATATGGCGGATTATAAATTTTCGTTCCACGAAAAAGCTCGTGAATATAATCCAGCCTGGATGTCTCCGGAGGGTAAGATTTTGTGCGCACCCCAGTGTTTTTGTGTCTGATCGTGATATTTGATGAGTACACGTTTGCGTCTGTCATTCCAAACAGCGAAGCCAATGTCACTGGTTCTTATGACGTATCCGGAGAGATTTCCTTGCATCCTTCCCAGTGCACACTATAGTCTATGTAAATAGTATAAGTGAAAATATGACAAGACGAAAATTGTTAATAAATAGAAATGTTCCATTACTAGTATGGAATGTGGATTGATATGTGGACAATTTTCCTAGCGTGACGGAACAGGGGAAGTTTGTACAACGAAATATATTGACATTCGAAATCGTTGATGTGTTTTAAATCACCAATGCTAATAGAGGCCTTCAGAAAATTCGTTAAACTTTATATTGCCAGATGCGTGAGCAAAATTTGACAAATCATTTGGAATGGAACAGTCTCCCTCATTCCAGCATGCTCCTTGTTCGGGTTTTCCTGACTCGATGATGTCGCTGTAGAAAAATCCATTGTTCACCGTGTTCTAACGCTCTGTCGAATTACCCGTACTAACGTGCTCTGGTTATGTTTGCTTCCTCGTGGCACCAACGTCAGAAGAAGCATAGTGAAACTTAGACATTTTGAATACAAAAACTCTGTGCCATGTCACCATATCACTTGGGAATATCTTGTGATTTGATCTACTCGGTACATTCCACTAGTTAGCCTTCAAACCTTTTCGCGACATCGTCGGCTGACGACCTTAACCTATCGTCTAGCTCTTATCTGTCTCGGAGGACTGCGTTTACCGAGGGAGTCGATATGAGGGCATGCATCGTGCCTGCCCCAACTACCTTAGGTTATTCGAATCCAGCGTGTATTCCGTGCGCGTTTGCTCTGGGTTCCGAAGAGATTTCTGCCCGCGGAAACAGAAGTGTACTGCGCACCCAGGAGGTTTACCCTCGTCCGAAGGATGTATAAACTGAGCAATCTGTCGTCAGTCTCCCGTGCGTCATGTGACTATCAAATCGTAGTGTTACTGTGCGCGTAAAACCATTTAGTTAACGACTAGGGGGTGGGGTTCTCTAAGGCAACTCTCTACCTCAACTTAAATAATCGGGTAATATCACCCCCATAGGTAAATCACGGATGTTGATGGGATAGCCCATGGCTTGGAGGTGGAGGACTGAGGAGCATCTACACAGTGGAATGTACACATCGTTTCCTTTTCTTTACTCTTTCGTTCATCGATTCTAGTGGCGCATGATCTATACGAAGATTTCTACACGATATATATATATATATAAACGTATTTACTCAGTGTACGCATTCTCAAATCTAAAAATATGCAACCTGAGCTGCAGATATTTTCACTCATCAATAAAACATTTAGACGCAATGCGCTTAACTGTGTGAGAAAATGGGATAACTATTCCAAGCGTTCCACTGCTGTCCATGAGCAACTGTTCTTCCTACATCACTGCCTCAGGAATAACACTTTTCCAGAAAGTATCAAGTGTAACCCACCCGTGAACTCGGAACGTGCCCGTAGGATTGCACATTCATACTGCAAACGGATGCATCTTGAGCTGATCAACGATGCCCATCGCAGGAAAGCCGTATACGAAGGCCATCAAAATCGATTCGAACGGGATGCCTCAAACATATTAGATGCCAGCTAGATTAGAAGAATAAAAGCGGTCATTGAAATCACATCGAACACAAACCGCTCAAAGGTGAGGGACAGACTCACCAAGAATTACGCCGCGCTCGATCAAACGAAACCTCAATATGCCGAACCAATCTACAATTACTCGGGCCA